>FIZU01009207.1:0-25861 GCA_900064475.1 Pseudococcus longispinus
ATTTCATGTACAACCTCGTCGATCACCCTCTACCACTCACTCACTCATCCATCCACCCATCCACCCCAATGGGAGGTCGGGCAATTGCCCGATCTTTATATGCCTGTAGACGCCACTGTATAATATACACCCTATGGGCCTATAAGTATTGTTTAATTGTTATCTACATAATAAACAGTCATAGTATGCTTGTTGTCATACATGCGTAATGCACATACATCGAAAAATTTTTGCTAATGAATACAAATTTTCACTAATGAGCCAAGTCAGGGGGCCCTTTGGGGGCCCCGTTAGGGGCCCCCAAAACCGGGGGGCCTCCGCAATGCGCTGAGTCAGGTATATGGTGAGCACGCCACTGGATCTGTCCAAGACCTGGACCTTTTCCCCTATCGAATAAAAAGAGATACACAGTTTGTGAGTGATGCAAGACCAGATTCAAACTTCTTCAGACCTGATGCCAAATTATTGGCGGGGAACCTTCAAAGTTTCATAAAAGGGAAATCGACTTGAATATTCGTTTTACAAATAAAAAGAAGTTGTCAACATTTTTATAAGGCGCAAAACTTCATAATCTTCAAGTGCACTAACTCGTAATTTGGTAGAGGCCTTGCATGATGGAATCCCAGTCCTACTGACCCTCCTAGATCTGACCTCGTAGTGGTGGCTTTTGTTTATAATTTGTTTGATATTTTGTTTTATAAATACATTTATGATCTTGGAAGGTTGACTAAGTCCTTTTTTTTTGAATTCATTTTCTGTATTATTTTATTGAGTGAGAGTCATTTCAGCAAAAACAAACAAAAAAACAAAAATGAGGCCCGAGGGAACTACGAAGATTAGAAGAAGAAGGAAAAAATGATGAAATTTGAAATGGAGTGAATAATTGAGTGAAAGATGAAATTTTCAAATTCATTCCTCCCCTGCATAAATGAGGGAAATGACTCAAAATTTTGGAAAATTTTGAATTGTATATCAGAATGCAAGTTTTTGAACTTCTGAAATACAACCAGAGGTATTTTTGAATTTGGACCTTGAAGAAGTCCAGATGGAGTGAGGACTACAATTTGAAATTACTTAGCGCCCCCTGGACTCCACTCTGATGTAATTTCAGCAAAAAATCTAGAAAGAGGCCCAAGAAAGTGGACATAGACTCAAAATGATGGAAAATTTGAATTCGATATCAAAATTTCCACCTATGCTTTGACCCATTAAATCCTTTTTTACCTCTCTCTTATCAGCCTTCAATTTCGTAAAGTCGAATAATTTTCAGAAAATTTCAGGGCATTTGAATGTTTTTTCTTTAAGTTTTTCAGAATAATCTGTTCATTTAAAAAAATTAATTTCTGACAAGATTTCGAGTTGAGCTTTATTTCTTTAAGACTCCTTTTGCTTTGTAGTTTTTACTGAAATGACATCAAAAAGGTGCTCTAGGAGATCAAAAAACTTGAATTTTCATACTTCACTCGATAACGTCGAAAAATTTAGAACCTCCAACTTCAAATTCAATTAGAATAAAAAGGTTCTTTTTTGACGCAGAAATTTCTCAAACAAGAGCCCTAGAAAAGAGCTTTTATTACAATGTCTTGTGGTCAAGTCACTACTTTTGTGCTACAGCTGATGTTGATGTTTAAAAAGAAATGAGAATCAATCAATCTTACTGATGACTTTGCAATTTTTGCCTTCTAAACTTCAAGTATGCAAAATAAACTACATAAAACGTGAACTAGTCAATGCATGACTTGACAAGGAAAAGATAATTGCATGCTCAAAGCAAATATTACATTCATAGTACATACAGGTGTTCCAGTAAATGTCTGCCAAAATTCAAACGTTGTTGTTGTGATGGGTGATCTATGTCGTACATTGAAGGAGCTGTGTCAAGTTTTCTGTTTGCGATCATCAAAGAGCAATTGTGAAGACTCGACTGCAGGTTTTGTGTTAGCACTTAGCATTCCGTTTTTACAAGGTAAAAATTTGTTATAAAGATAATTTTTTATTAAAAACTTCAAAAGTAAGTGCTATTTACTAATAAAATAAAATGTGAAAAATTCATAAAAATTGAAATTGAGAGAAACATGAAAGGTGAAAAGTGAACTTTTTTAAGTCATTGCAGTCTTTTCTTTTTATTCTCAGCGATGCAGATAGAGACTAAACTCAATCAAAAACTTGTAAAGGCGAGGGGAGGGGGGGGGGTAAAAATGGGAAATTAGTCAATTTTTCAAGTCACGTTTTTCCCCTTACAAAATAAATGTAAGCCGAATACAATTAATCGGTTTCAGAAAAAGTTCAACAAATTTTTCAAAGAAGAATTTTTTTGGCAATATTTAATCCATTTTTCAAATTTGTTTATTTTAAACAAAATACGATATTTTTTTCATAAATGTGCCAATTTTTCGACGAATTTTGAGTGCTGGTGGTAGTCCTCCTCCCCTCCCCCCGCCTTAGCTTGGTATCTGGTTCCAGACATGATAATAAAGAATATCTTGTTTGAATTAAAAAATTTCTGCTGTTTCGTTTAGTAAAAATAAAAAGTCCAAATTTGAAGTAAAGAAATAAGAATTTCTGTTATTTTCTTTCAAATCAAAATAATTTCCATCTCGATACTTTATACGAAGAGAATCGTTCGGGGAAAATTTCCAAATTTACGCAGTTCTGGACAAGAATGATAATGCAACATCGAACACCGAGTCCGATTGTACAAGTCATTTCACCGTACCAGAATTCGTTTAGTTTTAAGATCGAGTTGACCCAACTAGGACGACTCGCATACAGATGGAATAAATACTATAATTATTCAAAAGCAGCACGCCATTTATGACGAACTAATTCAAGGGGTCAACTAAAAAGTAAACGTAATCACTCGAAAGTCTGCGCTCTGCAGACAACACGAGGACACTACAAACATCTCTTTGAATAGACGTACCCTCTTATAAAGTTTTCAAAAAAAAAAGAAGGTAAACAAATAACTACATACTTTATACACAAAGGTCACAATATTATGATGATTTCAAGAAACTCGAGAATACCAACTATGGGTGGCTTGCGGGTGGGTTTGATATGTAGGTATAGTCTAGGTAAGCAGTTATTATCACACAGGATGCACGTATAGATAAGTATTTTGCGGTACACTTTATAACACATAGTGGTAAATTCGCAAGATAGTTTAACTTTCGATTTTGCCAATAAAAATGTCACCAACGTACGCGAGAGGAAACCGATTCATTTATTTGTACACATACAAATACATTTCGTTATTCGCATTCGTTTCCATTGTCGAAGCTATTTCATATGCACTTGGCACTCGCACTCGAATCTCGACTCGAGAGGAGCAATGTTCACGCTTCATCTAAATTTCGAATTACTTTCTTTCGACAATTACAATAATCGACATAATCGAATTGATACATAGAATCAGGAATAGCGGTGCTGAGCGTGTGGTTTGATGGAACGAGTTCCTTCACGTTCGTAATACAACGTTTATCATCTCGTCGTCACCGTCGTCGTCGTCGTCGAAACTTTTATATCTAAAACCCGAAAAAAACACTTTTTTTTGTACTTATGTATACGCTTTGTTATTTCACATAACTATCCGTATAGATTGAAAAATAACCAGTGCCAGTGGTTCGAAGTTCACACGCTCTTCTGAATCCCATACAGCGTTAATTTTCCGTCTAAACGTTCTCGTCTACGTGCCACTTATCCTACCTAATCCATTTCATAGACTAACCGCGAGTAAAAGTCAAATGTTTTTAATCTCATCTTTTTTTCTTAGCCTTCGTCTCGGTCTTGGTCTTTCTCTTAAGCAATATTATTATAATCACGTCATTGACCTACGCAACAGCATGCTTCTTTGCATAATTTTACCTTTTTTTAAAAGAAGAAAACAAGTTTCGACGTTGGTATCTAGAGATCTTTATGGATCTTGTACGATCTAGAAAGAGAGAGAGAGACTTTCAGTTACATGCTTAGGTCTAGGTACTCAATTGCACGTGTCGTGTGCTTTAGAATATATCGCTTCCAGTTCCATTGCGATCAAATCCAGTATAACATGATGCAAAATGGCATAGTGCAGTCAAATTAGACAAAAATATGACTGTAGATCCGACAAATTTAGGTAAAAGATTTTTTTCCACAAAGATGTTAGGAATGTTGCCCTTTTTAACATATATTAAATTTGCGAAATTTCGAACTGTGCTTCTACCCCAAAGTCCACATTTTTGCCTCCAAGTGTTTTTTCACATTTATTTTCGTTTCTAATCAAGGTACAGCAAAATATTTCAAGTAAAAGATATTTAGAATTAAATTTTCTACAAAAAAGGTTATTATCAATTTTTTAGTTGGAGTGATAGAACTTTCAGAAACTGGCTTCAAAGTTGGTGAGTGGAACCGAGTCATCAGACTTTGGTCGGTTGAAACTCACTATGCGTCTGTAGGTGTGCACTAGGGAATTTGTTCTTTGATTACGTTAATTTTTTGATATGTTGTTCCTTTTGAGTAGAGAACTCTCCGTGGGAATTTCTAGATCCTGAGGTCACTCAGAAGGGGAGCTATGTTTCATGTTCCCCGAAGAGAAGTCATTATCGGAAAAAACCGGGTTCTTTTTGGGGAACATGAAACATAGCTCCCCTTCTGAGTGACCTCAGCCTCAGGATCTAAAAATTCTCACAGAGAGTTCTCTACTCAAAAGGAACAACATATCAAAAAATTAACATAATCAAAGAACTTTAATTCCCTAGTGCACACCATACAGACGCATAGTGAGTTTCAACCGACCAAAGTCTGATGACTCGGTTCCACTCACCAACTTCGAAGCCAGTTTCTGAAAGTTCTATCATTCCAACTGAAAAATTGATGATAACCTTTTTTGTAGAAAATTTAATTCTGAATATTTTTTGTTTGAAATATTTTGCCGTACCTTGATTAGAAACGAAAATAAATGTGAAAAACCACTTGGGGCAAAAATACATATTTTTGGGGGAGAAGCACAGCTCGCAATTGTGTGGATTTTATATACATATGTTAAAAAGGACAGCATTCCTAACATCTTTGTGAAAAAAAAATCTTTTTCCTAAATTTCCCCGAGTGAAATGTCCAATTTGACTGGACCATCATCGATGATGCCAGTCTCATCGGAAGTCTGCCAGCTCGCGACAACGTATAAAAATTATCACATCGTCGGTTGTTAACTCTCGGCTTACGAGGGCCACCCACGAAAGAATGACCGCTGTTCCATGAAGCTTGTAAATCGTAGTCTTTATATCTAAAGTAGGAATTCACCGTAAGAATATCTATAAGATGAAGAAGACGAGGAAAAAAAACACAAATAAAATTCATCCGCGTATTCGAGACGTTTTCTTACAACAAAGAGGTTAATATTCAAATTAAAACAGAATACACTTGTGTGATTCTTTCATTGATCGGTAATGCAATTTGGCACATGAACACGAAGCAGGTCGTATATTATAATACACCACCCACCCGATTATAACAGCCGTAACAAACGAGCTGCTCCCTGAGCAATTCAACGAGCAAAAAAACAGATCATCTTAAACTTTCAACGCCTATAATAATACGTTATAAGCGAATGACAAAAGTGGACACTTTCGCCGCCGGATAACAACAGATAAATAGCCAGCTATGGTATATTTATCGCACACGCGGAGATTTTTATCCATCAAGGTTACGTATGTCTACGATGATGCTAGTAAGTAGGTATATTTAGGTATTATATTAAAAACAATGATATGTGCTCGAATATTTTCATAATAATGGAAAAACAGATTTAGCTGAGATAAGGCTTCGCCACTTGATACTTTTATTACACGCTGGTTTAACAACACGAAATGCTGAACGAAATTTGATGATGCCATAGCAGACTGAGTACTCCTTAAGCGGTTTTTAAGTGGTTAATTGCTGGTTTAGAAATTTTTGGTAACGAGTTGATAGATGTGTTATCTACTTAATTAGTAAATGTCAATTTTTGCATGCGATTTAAATTAATTATTTTCTGATTCGAAAAGTACGAGGTAGGTAGAACTAGTCAACATTTTGGGAAGTGTGAACTTTTTCGTGTCGAACTTGAAATGTGCGGGTAAATAAAAGCTCTAAAAATATCAATAAGTGAGATTCTATTCAAGACAGTAGAATCTATCTAACATTGTCAATTACCCATTGTAACTCCCATTTATCAATGATGAATACAATTTTCCCACATTTTCCTTTAAAAGTGTCAAAAATTGAAATTTTTCGATTTCAATTTTCAAAAAATCGATTAAATGAATCTCTTGATTTTTTGATTTTTTCTTCAATTTACGGAAGTATTCCGAATTCTTCTTCGCCTACCCTTCCCCTGCTTAACTTCTATAAGAGCAATTCAAATCACTGATCAAAGTATTCTAGAGATCTACCGAATGAAAATTCTTCAAGTTTGAAATATAGGCTGATAGATACATACTTCCTAGTGACGTAGCCAGACAGGCAATCAAGGATGGGGGGGGGGGGGGCTTCGCGAGGGAAAAATTAAATTTCATGGTAAATTTTACAAAGTACCTACCCATTATTTCACCAAAAGAAGTGAATATATTGCGCCCGAGCGAAGCGAAGGCGAAAAATTTTGCAGAAAATGGCATTTAAAAGCTTAAATTTCATCATTTTTTCCAACTTTTCGGTCGGCAAGGAGGGAAGAGGGTCCTGATCCTTTGGACACCCCCTTAAGTACGCCACTGATACTTCCTGTAAAACAGTTTGACAAACAAAAGACTTCTAGACATTTTGTCAGACTTTTTTGGAATTAGAAAATTTTAGGGATAATGCTGACTTTTAGACATTTCGTTAGACAAACAATTTAGACTTTTTGAACTTGGGAAATTGACTTTAAGACAAGTAAATTGATTTCAAGACATTTTGTCAGCCTTTTTTGGACTTGGAAAATTTCAGAGATAATGCTGACTTTAAGTTTTAGACATTTCGTCAGACAAACAATTTAAACTTTTTGAAATAAGAAAATTTTAGAAATCAGGGTAACTTTTCGATATTTCGTCAGGCAAACTTCTTGAATTTGAAAAATTTCAGATATTACGCTGACTGTCAGACATTTTGTCAAGACTTTTTTGGACTTACAAAATTTTTAAGAACTCAAATGCATATTTGGACTTGGAAAATTTCAAGAAAGTTCAAATCAGACTTTTTTGAATTTGGAAAAATTTTCAGATTTCTACATACGTTTTAACTTATGCTTACTTGGAATTCGATTACGAAAATTTTTCAAGAAAATTCCACACAAAATTCCCTCTTGAAAATTTGTTACGCTGACTTTTAGATATTTTGTCTGACTTTTTTGCGCTTGAAAATTTTTTCTGATTTCAGATAACTTTTTGGACTTTGTAATTGTTAAAATTATCTACACTTTAAATTTTAAAAATTTTCACTCAATAGATTTTAAGAATATATTTTGATCAAAGATTTATATTGCTCTATAATAGAAATTGAGCAGGGGCGGGATAGGCAAAAAAGAATTTGGAAAATCCCTTCAACAGCTTACCTACAGTAATTCAAGCAGTCATTCCCTTGAAATTGATGAAAATAGCCCCCCGGAATCCTTGATCATTTCTATTTCCATATTACCCATGAAACTATACCAAAAATCATAGTATATGCGTTTGCTCTTTCTGATATGTCAAACTGAAGTACACATTCCAATTTGACGTAATGTCCAACTTTACCTAATTGTAAGTTCAAGGAGTCGAATACAACGTTAGACTATCATGTCTCGTGAAATGTCTAAAAGTTAAATTTTGAAACAATTTAAATCTTTCCAAGTTCAAAAGTTAACTGCCCTAAATAAAAAAAATTTCGTTAGAATTTCTGGAATTTTTCAAGCACAAAAAATCGTTTGAAATCCAAAAAAATTTTCAAGTCCAGAAAATGTAAAATAACTTGACAAGGTGTCTGATGGTCATTGTGATCTCTAAAATTTTCCAAGTCCAAGAAGTCAGTAGAAATCTGAAAAATTTTCAAAGTCCAAAAGAGTCTGACAGAATGTTTAAAAGTCAGCGTTGAGTAAAAAGCTGGCTGACAAAATTTTGATTTGAATTTTTTTTGAAATTTTCCAGGTCCAAAAAGTCATTTGAATTCTGAAAAATTTTCTAAACCAAAAAAATCAGACAAAATGTCTAGAAGTCAGCGTAACGGAATTTCGTTACTTTTTTCCTGTGTTTGGTGATCGCAAAGCAAATCCTAGGCTAAAAACGCTGAAAAAGATTGAAATTTTCTTTAAAAAAACAATTTTTTCTTAATGTCGTCTTTTCAACGACAGACGAGTAGGTACTTATAGTGTAACCTGCTGTGTAGAAGGTGAAAAATCGAAAAAAGTACATCACAGAAAAATCTATCTAAAATGAAACCGAAAAAATATATAGTAACTATAGGCAGTTTTTGCTAGTTAACCATTTCTACTTTACTGAATCACTTTGCAATTTCGAACAGAAAACCATCAAATTTTACTTCGAAGAAAAAAACTATGAACTCAAGAGTCTTTTGAGTCAAAAACCGACAGTTTTGAATAATGAATATCTACCCATCTCAATAGGCTAACTACATGAAATTTCAATGAAAAATAAAGATTTCGAAGAATATTTCAAAATCTTATATCTTTGTATTTATAACAGAAAATTTTACACGAATCCAAGGTTAGTTAAAAGTGAATTGAAATATTCTAATTGGAAGTGATCTCGAAATCTCACATTTCAAAGGATGCCTAATTGACTGAAATCAAAACCCACTTTTGTCAATTTTGTTAATTTTTGAGAAAAAAGGAGAAATCCATTCTAACAAAATGGTTTTCAATGCTGGAGTAGATCTTTAAACGAAAACTAATTTTTTTTTTTTTTTCAGAAATATATTTTGCTTTTGAGTTGCTCATTTTAGGTTATTTTCTACTAGCAAATGTCAGTTTTGAATTTTCAACAAGTTTTTAATGACGGATTCCAAGGTTTATTATCTGGGATATTTTTCAACAGATTGAAGCAAAACCTAATGGATAATACTTACAGGATTTTGTGCATAAACATTTACAATTTTTTCAAATTTTTTTGACCTCAACAATGACCTTGAAACGAATTTTGAAAAGTTTCCAAGCTCATAAAAAGGCAACAAAAAATATGTACTTTTTCATATCAAATTACATTCTTTGCACTTCATCTAATAGAACTAATTTCTAAGTTATAAAAATATAAAGATTTTATTCTTTTTTTTCTTTCAGATTTCCTTTTTTTTTTTACTTTAAAAATGACTTAAACAATTTTTGAAAATTCCAAAATCCTGTCAAATCAGATGCATTTTGGATATATTTTCAAAAAAAAATCCCATGGTATAGGTACTTAGATCCATTTCACTTACTCCGTGAATTTCTTCCAATTTTTTGTTAGACCCTCAAAAAACGGCAGTATTTTCAATTTTTACAGATGTTTCCAGTGTATGAATTAAGTATACTAAGTATTTAGATATTGAAAAAATCTAATTCTTACTCTGAAAAAACTGAAAAAAATTGAATGAACAGTTTTCCTCGGTGTTTTTTCATCTTTAAAAAAAACTCGTTTCTTCCAAAATCTAGATAGGTATTTAAATTGTGATTTTTTTATAAGTACATTTATGTTCTCAACAATCCCATTAAAGGTAACAAAGAACAGAGGTAGGTACCTAACTACCTACTCGAATGTTTTTGTTTTTAATTTTCGTCAAAATTACAATTTTTATTGAAATATTGCTTTTGAAAAAATAACCCCGAATATTTTTGGAATACAGATCACCAAATAGGTACACCTACCAATAAATTAATCATATCAACATAAATTATAACTTTCTCAAAAAAAAAATTCTAATCGTAGTTCGTGGGAGTTTCTTTTTTAAAATATAATTCCGGTTCTCATTTTATACATTTTCGAACTAAATTTTATAACATCTATACCTAACCAGGTATCATTCAATTCTAATGAAGTAAATTGTCTGAAAAAATCCCACAACTCGATGCGAACAAGCACCAAGGTACCTAAAGCGGACCTCAATCAGTGAAATATACTTACGTACAGTCTTAATGGATTGTCTAAAGAAGAGAATCCGACCAAGATCTTCGACCTCGACCATTACAACTGGACTCAAATCAAATCTCATTAAGACATCACCTATTACATGACTAGCGCCTTTATTCCGCTCCCTTTTATGTTTCATCTCATCATCTTCGAATACGTCTAGAAATCGATTAGATACTAATCATAAGTTGAGTTCATTATCAGCCGCATCAAAGGCTCGACAAACTATCGGAGCGCAACTCGTAGCGTAGTCGTACCCAAACCTACCTACACCTACACTCGACGCCACAATGAAAATTCTATGACAAAAATAACACCAGAAGTGTCTCGTATAAAAGCAAACATCGAAAAAACCGTCTTAAAGGTTAAATAAAGCATTCATGAAGTCGCAATTAACCTGAATTAAAAAATTAAAATCGTGCTCGTGCACAAAGTCTTTATACAAACAAAACGATCGGTTTTCGAAATCATCACACCGTGCCGCGTGAAACGATCTAGTATCTACCTAGTACTAGGAATAATTTAGGTAGGTAGATGCTTTTTTTCCATAATATAGTTTTTTCGCTCGGTGTTTAGATAGAATAAACCCGAGATTGCGAGCCCGTTTTGCTTTATTGATTTTATTTGATTAGGTGAAATGGAAACCTTGAAGTAATTATCGGCCTAGGCTACGTTGCCAATATGCAATTGTTATTCAATTAGAAATGCAACCAGAGACACCTCCTCTGACGTCATTTAAAGGTTAACAGTCTTTCGATCTGTTGACTGGATTCGGGCCAATAGTTTGATCATCTTCTATTTCAAGGGTCAATATCTTGCAGATTTGAGCAGACTTGCATTATAATGTTAACAGTGGCACTATTTATGGCGAGTGTTGGTTTGTTCGAACAAAATTTTAATTTTCATGATTTTTCGCCATATTCCATATGATCTCTCCTATCTAAAATTTTTCAAACATAATCATAAATCACTGAGTAAAACAATAAAAAGTTTCAATAGAAATATGCTTCAAAATCGGATAGCTACTCCAAAAAAAACCTTAAGATCCTGAGGATAGTCTATCTCAAAATCATATTTTTCAATGAAAAATCTTAAAACGTTGAAAAATACCTCAAAAATAAAAGAATGCAATAAAAAAAATTCAAACAATGTTGAAGAAAATCTCAAAAAGTGATATCACAATGGAAAGACCTCTAGTAGAAAAAACATTGTACTTATTCTGAAATGAAAAATTTAGGGATGGAAATGCAATTAGTCTGGGAGGCGATATGTAAAAAAAGGACATTTATTCGGACTAATTCCTATAGAAGGGTTTTTGCGGGTTTCTGTTGTGAAAGGGGTCCTTATCAACATACTAAAAGTCTCCCTCCATACTCCGCTTGTGTCTCGTGCTATGGCATGAAAGAAATCTGTCGCATCGCGGCGTTTTTTGCAATTATTTCGCGAAATATTGCGTTTTTTGGGAAAATTGTTATCATAAAAAATGTTCCTCATAAAATTTTCTATCGAAATGGTCATCATCATTTTTTTCAAAAAACTTGTTTTAACCCTATAAAATTATGATTTTTATGAAATGATATTTCACATGCCGTTGAGAGCTGGAAATTTTCACTTTTTCTGCTTCCTATTCAACTGCATTCTGTATCTTTGCTGTGATATGTTTTTTCAATCCTTCAAAAATTTTCAGAGTGGTCTTAAATCTGAATTTTTTAGTTCAGCTTCGCATCCACACCCTAGAAGGGTGCATCATTCAATATAGTAAAATATTGCCAATTTGCTACAGTTCAATGACGAATTAAAAAAATTTTCTCGGACGAAATACAAGTGAATATGAAAGTATACCAGCTCCACGTCCACAACCCACAAGGGTACATCATTCAATATGGTAAAATATTGCCACAGTTGAATGACGAATTTAAAAAATTTACTCGGATGAAATACAAGTGAATATGAAAGTATACCTATCTACGTAAGCCTACAGCTTACAACAAACTTCAACCACAACAATCATCTCAGATAAATTAATCAGTAATTTGCACGTTCTTTCATGTCACAAATTTAAGAATTAATTTTACTGGAAATCGTAGATACTTCGGAGTAATCTTTCAAACCACAAATTCTAACCATTTTTACCAAATATTCATCCATTCGTAATATTTACCTACATCGATACGAAGGCCTAAAATCTCACACAAAATGATAAAATTCAACGATACCTAACTATTGATACATATTTACTTTCGTCTAATATTTCGTTTGGTTTTATTTTCAACTCTCCATTTTCGCTTTCTTTACAACACGAACACCGAACCAATGGTGTTTCACTTTTGCTTACTTACTTACCTTGCTTGTTGGTATAGAGTATGCAAAATTTAAAAATCGTCCATGGCCGGTCTCGTGTAACTACCTGGCTATATCTCGGCTTAAAATCTATATCAGCGCGCATTAAGCTACCATTTCGAATGGCAAATGAAGTACATCGAGTAGAACAGATAAAATACATTAAATCGGGAAAAGAGCGATCGCACTGTGACTAATACTCATACATATCCGACATATTCCCTTAATACTAATTAAACTTTATAATTGCATTAAATCGATCCACCGTCCACTCTAAGAAAGTGTAACCAATCAACTGGCTACCTGGTAGCAAATAGAACGAGACAGCTTACATTTTCCGAATTTAAAGTCATCCAAATTACAATTACCTGCAAATCCGATGCGTCTAGTCGCGTATGAGGCCGCGTCGCGTCGCGATTCCGCCATCGACGCGAAATATTAAAACAATGGATTCTCACGGTAATAAACGACCTCACACTAGGCATATTGTGAATCAATGTTACCAAAAATATCTACAAGGCAGAGAATAAATGCTAATGACACTTAAACACAGGTATGAATGGAGTGAGCTCGATAATTAAGTCTACATACTCGTATCAACTACCTACTCCAATATTTACACAAACACAGTACTTTCATTTTCCTAATTATAGACTTAAAATATTCTGAATTAGGTGTTAGGGAGCCTGGATAGGGGTTCAATTTTTTTCTGAAATTTTGCAATTTGGATTTGTGAAGACTCTTTTTTCATGTTGACTTTTTATTGTAAACAGAAATTGAATGAAAAAATTGAAATTAATTTCTCTTCTGAACAAATGGGGGCTGAAAGTAATTCTTGAAAAAAATGGACCACTCGATGACCAAAAATTACCAAAAATGAAAGACCATTACATATTTTAAACGTTTTTTGTCAAGTGTGATAACTTGATGACTTCATCTTATTAAAATGACAACTATTGAAAATTAGGTAATAAATTAATCATCGGAAAAGATTGAAATTTATTTTACAGGTGAACTCCTAGGTACAACATATTCCATGATTTACGAACTTCTCCTCTAAAAGAAAACTTTCATATTTTTAGCATACATACGATATGCTATCGCCGTGAACAAACCGGCAAGAAATGCTATGAAATTCCGCCACGCTGACTTTTAGACATTTTTTCAGACTTTTTTGGACTTAAAAATTTTCAGATTTCCACCGACTCTCTGAATTGGAAAATTACAGAGATAATACTGATTTTTAGGAATTTTGTCAGTCAAACTCTTAAGACTTCTTGGACTTGGAAAACCTTACAGATCACGCTGACTTTCAGACATTTTTTCAGGCTATTTTAGACTTTCTGGTTCTGAAAAATTATTCAAATTTCAAACGATTTTTCGTCCTTGAAAAATTTTATACAGTGGCCAGTTGACTTTTGAACATTTCACGAGACATGATAACATTGTGTCCGACTCTTTGAACGTACAATTAGATAAAGTCAGATATTATGTCAGACTGAAATGTGCACTTCAGTTTGACATTAGAAATGATCAGAAGGAAGAGGTCCAGGAAGGCTTCTTTTTAATGGATATGGCTGAGGCTGAGGGTCGTTCTAGAAATCTATGCATCACTAAAATCCGTCACAAAATGAACTTGAAAAAAAAAGGTTTTTTTTTGTATTTAGAATATGACTTTTTAGAGTTGAAAAAGTCAGAATCTAAAAACTTTTTTCCGAATCCAAAAAATCATTTAGGAAAAAGAATGCAGATGGCATATCCATAATACATGCATGCACTGTTACATAAGTAATCCAAGTCCAAAAAGTCACTTGGGTTAAATTTAAAAAAATATTTTTCCTTTCTGAGAGCTTCAAAAATGAAAAGGTAGGATGGAATTGTACGATTTTTCAAGTGTTTTGAATAACAAATTTTTCAGACAGAGCTTTACATATTTTTTTCAATAAATTTTGCATCTCGACGGCTTACCCACAGCATGTACCTAAAAAAAAGAATCCAAAACATGTTTTTTTTTTTTAATTCGGGTCAAAATTGACTGAATTGTGCTTAAAAACGTGTTTTGAAAAAAAAGTGGACGTTAGGCTCTTTCTCTTAGGCAATTACACTAAGCTGAGATACCACTATTTTGCACTAAGCCATCCAATTCCAATATCAGCCAAACCCAATTTTTAACAAATTTACAGTGAACATGGCAGAGCCAACAATTTTAGGATGAAATTGTACAATTCTGGTAATAAAATGCTAATTTTGTCAAAAAGTTGTTCATTTTTCAAGCTGTTTCACTAGTGTATCATGAATTTTTAATTTGTAAATTAGGGTAGGTGAGGCTGGCGACTGGCGAGGTTTATTCGTTTGTTTTTTTCTTCCTTTTCAACATTTTTTGAACCATAACTCAAGTATTTATAAAGATATTGAGCTGAAATTTTCAATACATTTTTTCTATACGTAGCTCGATAAGAATTGTTTGAATTTTGAGAAAAATAGGTTCATTAGGAAGAAAGATACGATTCTGGTACAATTTCCTGAATCTAGATTCTCGAATGGAAAATTTTCTGAATAACTTTTTTCCCAAATAACTTTTCCCGAATTCCTACACCTCGACGATCTAATTACCTGCCGAATCAATTTTCCCAAAAACAACTCATCCGAATAATTTTTCCAAAATTCGATTAAGTGCGAGTACTTTGAAGACCAAATTCTTTTCAGATTTGCAGTCAAAGGCCTCGAATCAGTTAAAAAGGTATTTTTTTATGTTTAAAAGTTTCCCAAAATTCACTCAAAATCGTCCGAATGAACTATTTTTATTGAACAATTTGTTCTCTCTTTATGATTTTAAAGGATTTTAAGTTGAGTTTTAAAAAATCAAGCTGAAATTTTCATTTCATAGAGAAAAAAAATCAAGAAGAATAATATTTGGGAAAATGGGATTTGAGAAAAATGTTTTTGGAAATAAATTAACTCTGGAAAACGATGATCCGAGGAGATTCTTATTCAGGAGACTGGATTCGGGAACTTGGTTGGGTACCAAAGTTAGGTGTTTAATTTGGTAGGTAGTGAGATAATCGCTTTTTCCTCTGGTGTTAATTTGAGAAAAAATAAATAAATCGAGCTGAAATTTTTCACACATTATTTTCAAGCAGAGGATGAAAAACTGATCAAATTTTGAGGCAATTTCGTATGATACAAAAGAAGTTATTTATTCAAATTTAGACTTCTTTTCCACACGAAAAAAAAAATTAAAAACTAGGGTGGCCTCGAGATTAATCGGTCAACCGGTAGTACCCAGTGGTAAGACTGCAGTGCGATGTTTTTAGTTCCACTTTTTACCACCAATCGGCTATGTGAGGTATGGTATTCGATTTTCTGTATTAATTAATAGCGTTGTCGATCTTAAGTGAGAAAGAACCGCTATTTGTATACGTTTAAATTAAATATGCTTCTTGTTAAATGCACAAATGCGTTATTAATATAAGGTAAGTGATGATATAATAACGTCCAGTTGATAATAACGCCAACCCCCTGAAAATTATATAAGGAAGTGAAAAATGCACGTACTTGCAGTAGTAGGTATCATGTAAAGTATGTTGGAATATTATGGTTCAAGTAGTTACAAATGCACAACATCAGTTTTTAGTTTTTTTATGGAGAAAAAAATCCAAATAACTATTTTGCTGTTTTCCTTAAAATGTTAAATATTCCACAACGATAAAGATAAGTTGAAAAACTAATACATCATTAGAAATCTCTTTTCTTCCACTATCTGATGCTGTATTTGTTTTTTACTTCTGATTATTGTGGAGATCGAGAGTGCACAGTTTTCTTGACAAGATCGAGTTCAACAATGGGTTGGTAATAATACCTACCCACTGAAAAACGTATTAAGGAGGAGAAAAATCCACGTGATCATGCTAGTGTTACCTTCAAATTAAAAAAAACTCTCATCCACCTTATTTTGAATATGGACGTTGTTAGCAACAGGGGTAGTTAATAACGCCCACAATGTGATTTTTTGAATTAAATTTCTTCAAGTGTTGATGAGAAGTTTTAAGCAAATTATGTAATCCTGAACAAACTAGAATATCCCACCTTCCTCCCCACACCATATTTTTCCATCAAATTTCAATTTGAAGTACTCAAAATTGCAGTTGAAGAATTAATTGGTAAACTGTCTTTTGAGAAGCTGTATACTCCTTATATCATAAATTTTCATGTTTCTCGAGTATTTATTATTGCACAAATCACCCCCTCCCCACCTCCGGCCCAAAAACCAAATCATATTCAACCTTAAACTGTACCTATCGAATGAAGGTATTTTAAAGGCAAAATATCATCTCGTGATTCCCTGGGTGTTTTTCAAATTTTAGCACGATTTGTGTCCTGATTGATTATCTTCAGAATGGTAACACTGATTTTTTTTCAAATTTAGTATATCAGTAGTACTTCTTTAGTACTACTGCACCCATGTACAAAATTTAAGATTACTGCGTATTTGAAGGTAATTTTATAAGCAGAAACATAAAAATGTCCAGTAGCGTGGTCTGTCCCACGAGTAACTTTTCACTCTGTAGTCTAGTACAAGCGCTCACCTAATGATACTTGAAACCCATTAATAGGTGTTGAAAGTGCAAAATTGGTGGCTTCATCATTAGAAAGTGGTTTTGAAATTTTTTTGGCCGAATTGAGTCACTCAGAGGGGTTAAAAGAGGTGTTCCTCAAATTTTTTTCTTTATCGTGGACAACACCATCATCAAATTAACTGGAGTCTGAAACATCAGTGTTCATCTTTTTTCATCATTCAACGCAAACATAGTACTAGATCGACCAAACATTTTTCTCACTCACACAATGCTCTTCCTTATCTGAAGTGTCACGTGTGATGTTAAATCCAAATAAAATGTCTTTTGCGTGGCCTGTGTAGCTGGAAGACGTTTGATGTTAAGTTCAACATTTTGATGGTGAATAATGATACGTACTTTCAACCAATGTTTTGATTTTTTCTCAAAATTAATTTTAAACTCAGAATTTTGATGTTTTTTCTCCGATTTGTCTTTAGCGTGGCAGCAACATTGATGTCTTTGGTGTGGATCGTATTATTCTTCATGTTCATAATGGTCCACATCAAAAAATTAAGACTGCCTAGTAGAAAATTTAATTTCCAATCAAAAAAGCTCTGTTCACTTTTTGCCTATCTTCAAAATTTCAGGCGCTATGTGAAAAAATCAAAAAATTATGTATTCTAAATTTTTTTGATTATTCTCACGTAGTGCCTGAAATATTGAAGATGCGAAAAAAATAAATTGGACCTTTTTGATCGAAAATTAAATTTCCTACAACATATTAGTCGTGATTTCTTTATTTTCTCAAAATTTGAGCCAATTTTTCCACTGAGAAAATTCACATCGATAACAAAAAGTTCCAAGTTTTTTATACAGCCGAGTAGTGACCATATCTATGGCGTTCCCTCATAACATTTCAATGAAAAAAATTTTTTAGTTTCGCCATGTGTAATCATTTCTCAAATTTGAGAATCACTCCCACTAAATGCTTTTTAAATTCTCACAAAAAGATTAAAGGGGCAGAAAGTACCGACCATTTTCAAAGTATCTGATTGTTTGAGTGAAAACTCATATGGATCAAATAACCACACAGTGCCCATAAATAGTTATGAAAAGTCAATAAAAAGACTACCTACGAAAAATAACCTTCATTTTGAACTTTCCTAGGTGGTATTTTCTTCACTTCCAGGGTCCCTTCCCCTTCACCACCCACATCCCAGCCCACACTGAAAAAATTATCGCGTAGAGAAAATTGACTCGCTACTTTATAATTTTCTTTCTCCGCCCGGAAGCAGGCACTTTGATAAATAAGCACTTCGTTATGTTAATACGAATCATTTTAAAATTCACCTACGAAATTTTCGCAAAAGAAAGTGGCGCAAAAGTGGTACACTCCAACACGTTTATTCATGCTTATTAACGCACCTATTGAAATACACTACAATATCCGCGATTCTGCTGATAACATTTACGAATTAGGTATCTACGTATAACAGTAAAACAGCATAGAAAAATACTCCAGCTTCGAACGAATCCAAAAATTCAAAATGGCTAATTACCAATACATTTCGTCGCTTTGTCCAAGCCCACTAGGTGACAGATTTTCCCTCTTTCGTGTCCCATTATTTCGATAATCAAACGGTACAGGAAGCTATTTAAATGGTCTAGGTGATTACCATGGTATATAACGAGAGAGGTAAATGGTAAGGGCTAAGTAGATGTACAAAGTACATAAAAATCCGATAAATATTCAACGCTCGAATAGCTCCACCGTTTGTAAATCTTTAAAGAGAGAAGTTTTGATGGGTAAAAATGTGTTTTAGAAAATACGAAGTATCTAAACCTAAGTATCGACTTATCTGGAATCAAGTTTTCTTTAAAATATCCAGTTTATCATTTTCAAGATGTATCGGTTTCTCAACGAGTAGTCATGCTGTTTCAAAATGGCTTTAGATTTTGGTATTTTTAATTAGGGAGGTATTCGGAGATATTTATCGAATAGGTATTTCTTCTCAGCTTGATTTACATACGATACAGAGTACCTTATTTTTTTTTTGGAATCATAAATCAAAATAATTGAAAGGAAAACCTTGACATTACATAAATGCTCAAACTTTCAAATACCATCGATGCAAGTAAACTGATGAAAATCACCGAAATAGATGAAGAAAAAAACACGTACCTGGCATAAGTATGGGATTAGTATCCCAATTTTTACAACTGCATATTTGCTCGATCGAGATTTTGAAATTTCGACGACTCATGATGATGAGGTTTTGAAGATTTTTCATCATTTCACATCTCCATGATAACAAGCAGATGAATGCATCCAATTGTAAAGTATCTTCAATGAATCACTGATCAATCAACATGAACATATCACCAAATTAAAATAATCCAATTACACTGGATTATGAAATTCACATTTAAATCAAATCGCATAAGCATCGCACAAAAATTTACGAGAAAAAAGAACAAAATAAAAACGTTACGTAGAAAAAACTCGTTAATCACAATGCGAACTGCTGAAAGGAAAATGATATCACTTTTTTCCAGTACTAGTCAACATCTGGAAAGAGTCGTAAACAGATTGAATTCACGAACGCATCGTCGAGCGTGCGTGGTGTGAAGTATAGCATTGAACTGGATTGTTCTGTTCAAATCGGGGAAGGAAATGATAAGAAACGCCGGTGGCAGGCATTTATCTATATACCTAAACCACAAACTATTCGATTAATGAATACGACATAGTGGAGTAAGAAAAAAAATAAGAAACAGAGTATAAGTTTTACGCGTATTTGCCATCGACAGTATTTAACTTTTAATTATTTGGTATACTTAAACGGTTTCAACGTTTCACTTATTTTCCGCTAATGCGTTTCGTAGTAACAATGCGTCGATGTTTTGAATTTGGTTGCTCTAATTTTGTCAACGAGAAGAGGAAATGTCTGCGAATTTACAAGAGATATTCGATTTAGGATTTTGGTCAAATGCTAATTATTCGTATAGGTATCCAAAATTGCTTTCAGTTTCGAGAAATAAGGATGTGTAGGACAAGATTGAGAAAGTAAGAAAGTTTAGTACAATATTGACATTTTTTTAGATTTTAGACTAGTTTTGATTCATTTTAAGAAATTATTAATTTTTTTGGACTTCGAAAAATTAATTTTTTTTGAAATTTTGACTTGAAAAATTTTTTAGATTTCCACAGATTTTTTTGGACTTGAAAAACTTCAGAGATCACACTGACTTTCACGTATTTTGTCAGGCAGACTTCAAGATATTTTGTCAGACTTTTTTGGACTTGGAAAATTTTTTAGATCTCCACTGACTTTTTGGGGTTGAAAAATTTCAGAGATCACTCTGACTTTTAGAAATTTTGTCAGGTAAAATTTCAAAGATTCAGATTTTCTGGATGAAAAAATTTTATAAGGTGGACAGCTGACTTTTTGAATTTGGAAAAATGAGTTTTAAACATTTTGTCAGGCATTACAAACTTTTTAGACTTGAATTCTTTTTCAGATTTCAAACGACTTTTTGTACTTGAAAAAAAATTTCAGAAATTAAGCTGAGCAGACAGAAATTGTATTGGATCAGCAATAGGCTAAATTAACCTGACTTTTGTACTTGAAAAATTTCAGATATTCTTAATTTTTTAGACTTAGAAAGGGTTGAGAGTTGTTCTTGTTTTGCCTTGATCACTTAAAATCTCCATAATTTTTCAACTGCAAAAAGTCTGCCGAAATTTTCTAAGTTGAAAAAAATCACGTCAAGAAATTTCCAAGTCAAAACAATCGACTTTCAAACGTCCATATACTGCAATTTCAGCAAAATCGAGAAATTTAGATTTTTTCAACTTATTTCATGTAACATTTTCTAAAGTCCAGAAATACTCAATCTTAGAAAAAGAGCAAAACAAAATCGAAGTTCCTCGATTTTTCTGAAATTGCAGTATATGAGAGATATGGACTTGAAACAAGCCCAAACATGATATTTAGGCCCCTAGGTTATTTTGAAGAGGCTGTGGGTTCCCAAAATGGCGTCATTCGGACATTTTTAAAGAAAATTGTAAAAAAGGGGGAAAATGAACGAATTTGGTCTAAACGCAGGTTGATGATGTATTTTGGTATCATTAATGATATATTGCAAGAAAAAAAAATTTCGGCCAGAAATGACCCATGTAAGGGAGAAAATGGGCGAAAAAATTGGTTTTTTGTATTTTTAAAGATGACGCACAACGATATCAAGTTCTATAAAAATATGAGGTTGTATATCTAAATTAAGTGCACAATATTTTTTTTTTCAGAATCGAATCTTTGAAAGGGGTTACCAAAATAGTCCTTGGAAAGCTTAAAATGTCCGTTTGACCTTGAAAATGTGCTCGAAATTTTTTTCAACAAATTCCAAAAATTATGAGTACTATCGCTGCAAGTTTGAAAAAATTCGGTTGAAAGCTGCCAAAAATAGAAATTTTTAACGAAAATTCACGTTTAACCCCTTCCCCTAGAAGGGATTAGGATATTGAGCCAACAATTTTGTCACGTGGGTTTTAGACCATGAGGACCTACTTCTACTGGATAATTTCAAAGGTGCTCAAGGCCAAATCACCCCTATAAACCCAGCGGGGCTAAGCTCTTTCATTTGAGATTTGATGCATAATTGGGTAGGTAAAATTTCCTCGGATGAATAATTTGTAAAGTTTAAAGAGATGGAATGAAAATAAGTAAAATTAAATTAGGATGAAATTGACATGAAATATACTCGACAAGGGGAACATAATGAAATTTTCATTCACTCATACGTAGAAGTATTTTCCCTCATTTCTTTTTTAATTGCACTTCGGTAAAAAGTTTCGAGGAAAGGGTACAAATATTTTTGAAAGGGATGAAATTGATATCTATCAATTGAAATTACCTACTTCACCAAGGTACTTATGTAATAAAATGCAATTTTTGAATTTTTTTCATCACAGGATGTTTCAAAATACTCATTTATTCAGATTTTAAATTCTAATAATTTTTACACTTCAATTACTTTTTAAATCCTTCAACAGGAGGGTTGAATTTTCAGATGGAGTGGAAAATTTAAGTTTTCGTTTCAGATGTAATTTTTCCGCTTGTTTCTCTGCTTAAAATATAACAGTACTCAATTTTTTCGACTGAAAGTGCTAATTTTCCCAGATTAAAAAAAAGTCAAGTATACTTACCTAATTTTCATAAAATTTTCGACTTTAATGTAATTTTGTCATTATTGTAAAATAGTCTGCCTCCTGCTAGCATTCAGTCTGGCACTGTTTCACATGTACTTATCTAATTCTGGGATCAAAATCAGCTTCACTTCATTATTAACACGTAAACATTTTGTTCAATGCCAGATTATTATGAGAAGTGTGTTAGATTATACCGAAGTCCAAAGCAAGAAAAGTAATGTGAAAAATTCAATTTCAATCTAAGCAGTTTCGAAAAGGCACTTCTTTATCATAAATATCGAAAAATCTTCATTTTCTACCCGGTAAATGTGATTAAATCTCAATTTTTTTCAAAATTAACCTGAAAAGAAAATTGGTTTTTGATTGATTTTTTGATAGATTCTTATTTTTTAAACTTGGAAAAATTTTAAAATTCTGGTTTTTCGTATTTAAAAATTTTTAGGTAGGTATTTGAACCAATCTCTGAAAATTTGCAAGTCAACAAGTCACAATCTCAAAAGTTAGATGTCTAAAAATTTCGAATTACAAAATTCAGAATTAAAAAAATTTTCAAGTCCAAAGGTTATTTTCCAGTGTTAGGTAGGTACATTAAAACGAATTACACAAATTTTGAGTAGTGCCTCAGGCTTGAAAATTTAGCAAAATTGCATATCCAAATAATCTCTTAAATTTTTCAAATCCCCAAGTCAGAATATTTGAAAATTTCCAAGTTCAAAAAATGATCACCTAGCGATATACTATAAATGATAAAACCCCATTAAGTACAGAAATTTTTTGTTGGCTTCCGGTCGAATCTCTTCAAGTTTCCATGTTCACAAGTTAAAATATCTGAAAAATTCCAAGTTCAAAAAATTATCTCTCAAAAAAAGCATTACCTACACAAATTTACGTCAAGATTAGAACATACCCGTACAGAGTATATGTTAAAAAGTGTTCAAAATTGATCCACTAAGGAATATTTTTGGCTTTTAATTTTCCAAAATTTTGAATAAGTATTACACCTCTCTCTTTTGGGAATCATGGTTTGTTTTAAAGAGCGTAGTAAGCAAGTTAAAAGGAATATTTGAAAAAAAAATATTAGAGTCGATTCATCGGGGAATGTTCGAGAGATCGAGGGAAGAAAGAGATAAACCAAAGTCAGCAAGGAAAGGGGGTGGCTGAAAATTAAAATTCTTCCAAATTTGTTACATAAAAAACTAGGTATACCTACTTATCACATTTATAAATTTTTTGACTGGAATCCAATTTTGCTGACTCAATGGCGGGGGGGGGGCTGAACCTCCTGTTGCTATCGTTCAGAGTAAACAGGTGTAAAAAATTCATGAATGTATCTTGAAAAGAGAAATATCAATTCTAGTGTAATTTAGGGAATTTTGATTGAAATTAAAAATCATCCTTTTCAAATATGAACTTTCCTCCCTCAGCTGTCCAATGGAATTTTATGAGAGACAGAATCATAGCCCATTCGCTTCAAAGCTTTAGGTGCCTAGAGGAGTATTGGAAATAAGACATCTTATGAATTCATCATTCGTGGCACTTACCTCGCTCGATTAAAAGTATAGGTGCCTACATACGATAAATATGTAAAATAATTCAAATTCCGTCTTTCATCTGCTCTTATATCACACTTGAACGAAAAACCAAATACCCAATTAGACCGTTGATTCAAAAATTCAGTCTATTATACTCGTAAGTCGAACTTCAATCTAATGACGCTTAATATAAAATTCAGATTATTACATGGACTTGAAATCGGGCTCAGAATGCTAATAACATTTACTATTTATCGCTCTATTCATAGTAAACTGCTTAACAAAGACAACCACGTGGGAGAATCATCGAATATGATTATTTAATTTAGTACGCATGTCAACATGTTTATGGGCACTTGAAGTTCCATGGTGTTATGGTTGTTATGAATTTAGGCGGTGATGTATGAAAGCATACAATCACGCGCCGGTATTCGTACTTTTATTATGTGATCCATTAGCGGTACAAATAACATGTCCAAAAAATATATGTATGATTATTCTACCGTTATCGTTTCACTCTCATTTCAAATGTATAAGCATTTTACAGTCTACGAGTAAATTACGATAAGAAACGTACAAAAAAAAAACACATTCGATATCGGATTCAGTGATTTCAGATTCTCTTGTTGGTAAAAAAATTACTTACAAGTGGATAGAAAATGGAAGGAATTTATCAATTATCTTATGTAATCAAACATGGAAATCTGTTGAAGTTAATTCTCCAAAATTAGCCACAGCAAGTGTATTGATTGATGAAAGTTGAAAGTAGAAAAACGAAAATTAATATGCATACAAATATTTTGAAAAAGTTGATTTTTTTCTTAATTCAGTAGAATTTTACGTCTGTGACGAATGTGGAAGTACCTTTACTTCAAGTTGGAAAATTCTCGAAAATCAGGAACCAAGTACCCTTGGATGCTAAAGAGGAAGGGTACCTCCCCCTCCCATTTAGATAGATGATTTAGCCCTGTCTCCATTTTTGGAAACTAACTAGCAGATAACGATCTTTAAAAAAAAATTGGAGTGCATTTAGCAACCCCCTCCCTCCACACAAAAATTCAAATTTTGAGTACCGTAAGAGCAAAAATTTTGAAATTTATATGATAGGTAGGGGGAGTGGTGACAAACATTTGAGAATTTTTTAGATTTTTTTTGGTCTGCATTCTCGCTAAAAACCATTTTTTAACATTTCAAACTGTCATAATTTTAAAACTAAGACACAAAAGTGCATCGATTTTTTTTTCTTCAAATATGAACCTAATCTGGTATTATCTAAGGTAGGTATTTAATTTTTTCAGACCTCTCACCTAATCACCTCTCACCCCCATATACGAAAATGTTACTTTTTCATCAAAAATTTCAATTTTTGACATCATGAGAGCAAAACTTTTGAAATTTCTATGGCAGCTAGGAAGAGTAGTGAAGAACTTTTGAGAAACTTTCATTTCTTTCAACTTGTTTCATGTAAAATTTTTCAAAATCGAAAATATTTACTTACTCAATTTGTGAAAAAGAGGGGAAAAATTGAAGTTTTTCGATTTTTCTGAAACTGCGATATTTGATGAATATCGACTTGAAACCAGTCCATACATAATTTTTAGGCACCTATCTCATTTCGGAGAAGGTTGTAAGTTCCCAAAATGGCGTTACTCGTGTATTTTAAGAAAATTGGAAAAAGGGGAAAATTTAACGAATTTGATCTAAATGCAGGTTAATGGTGTATTTTGGTGTCATTGATGATATATTGCAAGAAAAAAATTTTTTGATCTGAAATGACCTAGCTGGGGAAGGAAAACGGGCTAAAAAACGAGTTTTTGAAGATTTAGATACGACACCCCTCCTACTGGAAAAAATCCAAAAAAATTCTGAGTCGTGCAAAATGGTCTGAAAAGCAAAAAAACAATATTTTTGTGCCCGCAACAAAATTGTGCCTCATGTGGCGATTTGAAGTTTTCAAAGCAGATTTCAAGGTCATTGTAGGGGTCGGAAAAATCCGAAAAAATTTCACAACGTTCTCCTTGAGTAAAGTACCCACATACCAAGTTTGATGAAAATCAATAGAAAAATTCGCTAAGATAGTATTTTTAACTTAAAATCACTATTTGGGGGGGGGGGGGGGAGGTCCAGCCCCCAGTGGGG
>FIZU01009213.1:0-14588 GCA_900064475.1 Pseudococcus longispinus
AAAAAATGGACACTTTTTTAGGATTGACCCCAGCCATTAGACATATCCATGTCAAAAGATTTTTAAAAATGAAAAAAATTATCAAAAAGCCATGGAAATTGTTAAAAATGTTATAAAAAAATTTGAAATGCTGACAAAAATTTGTAAAAATATTGTAAAAACAGGCGAAAATTGTCGAAAAATTCACAAAAATTTCTGAAGCTGTCATAAAAATTGGTAAAAATTTCGTGAAAATGAGCAAACAAACCATGAAAACTGTCTAAAATCTCATAAAAATTGTTAAAATTTTCATTAAAAAAAATTAAAATAATAAAAAATTTATCAAAAAATTATTTGAAATATTGGAAAATTTTGTAAAATTTGACAAAATTTTAATTTTCAAAATATGAAAGAAATTATTAAAAAATCATGAAAATCGTTGAAAATGCGGTTGAAACTTCTAAAACGCTGACAAAAATTTGTAAAAATATTGTAATAGATGAAAACTGTCGATAAATTCACAAAAATTTCTGAAACTGTCATAAAAATTGGTAAGAATATCGTAAAAATGGACAAGCAAATCATAAAAACTGTCAAATATCTTGTAAAAATTGTTAAAATTTCCATCAAAAAAATTTAAATAAAAAAAAATATCAAAAAATCAGTTAAAATGATGCAAAATTTCGTAAAATTTGACAAAAATTCAATTTTCAAAATATGAAAAAAATCATGGAAATCGTTGAAAATGCTGTTAAAACTTCCAAAATGCTAACAAAATTTTGTAAAAATATTGTAAAAACATATGAAAATTTTCTAAAAATTCACAAAAATTGCTGAAATTGTCATAAAAATTGGTAAAAATATCGTAAAAATCGTTAAAATTTTGATCAAAAAAAATTTATCAAAAAATTATTTAAAATGTTGGAAAATTTCGTAAAATTAGACAAAAATATATTTTTCAAAATATGAAAGAAAATATTAAAAAATCATGAAAACCGTTGAAAAAGCTGTTGAAACTTACAAAATTCTGACAAAAATTTGTAAAAATATTGTAAAAATAGATGAAAATTGTTGAAAAATTCACAAAAATTGCAGAAACTGTCATAAAAATTGGTAGTTGAAATTTTTTCCAAAAATTACATAAAATGTTTTTTAGAAAACATTAACCTAGAAAATTTTTCAAACGTAATTAATTTCATAACATCTATTGGTATTAATAATTTAATTCAATTTCTAAATTATATAAATATTGCTTACTGTCGCTAAATAGCTAAATAGCTCAAACGCGACATTAAATAAATAAATTAAAAAAAAAAATCATCGAAAATGTAAAAAAATTTCAATAATGGTATTTTTAAACAGTCCTAAAATCATGAAAATCGTCAATAATTTCATAAAAATTGTTGAAATTTCCATGAAAATTGGTAAAAAAATATCGTAAAAATGGCTAAAAAATCATGAAAAACTACCAAAAATCGTTTGAAACATGAAAAAAATGATCAAAAAGTACCTACTGAAAATCTTCGAAAACATTGTTAAGATTCTCAAAATGAAGGGAAAAAAATCAGTAAAAACATTGTAAAAACGCTCAAAATCTGTTTAAAATTTCAAAAAAAAAAAACCGCCAAAATTTTTCACCTTTGCATTTTTTTTACCAATTTTTATAAAAATTTGTAAAAATTACAAGTTTTTTAATGAAATTTCAAACAGTTTTACAGAAATATTTTAACAATTTTTACAACTTTTTCTGATTTTTTTGACCATATGTATCGAAGTTTTTCCTGATTTATATGAAAATTTTTAATAAAACCAACAGAATTCTCGACGGTTTTTATGATGTCTTGGCAGTTTTTACAATATTTTAAATGATTTTTATGCAAATTTCAAGCATTTTAACGGCATTTTCAACAATTTTAACGATGTTTTGGTAATAATTTTGACACCATTTTCGACGATTTTCACCTTTTTTTTAAAACAATTTTTCAATTATTTTCAATGATTTATATGCAGCTTTAAATACTTTTTATGCATAATTTTTTTCATTATTTCATGATATTTTAACTACCTACTTCAACGATACCCATTTTTATTATAATTTCATTTTCAGTAATTTTAATGTTTTTTTTTACGGTTTTTACGTTATTTTCAATAAATTTTATGCAAATTTTCAACATTCTTCATAATTCATACTTGTCACATAAGTGTCATTTTATCGTATTATGTTCACACATTGTCACCATGACACATCATTTATCACGTACGAGTACATATAGTGTTACCTCAACACCCAATTCTATGTTCCAAACAAAATATCATCAATCTACATGAGGGAAAATTGCCAAATGACTACCTACGAAGCGATGTGGACAGCAAAGACAGCAGGCACCTTCCCTATTCCACATGAAAAAGAGCAAAAAGACATAAAACTGATTCAACAACTGCCATGTTATTTTTCCCTGAATCTGAAACCAGCATCAACCTTTATACCCACATTTTCACGCCTAACAATAAAATAACTCCGCTCTAAAACATAAAAAAAAAATCTTCGAAATATTTTTTTTTCATACCATCCGCCATCAAACCGGTTCACCCGCAGAGAAAAATTTCCCCAAAACCTTTGATATCTAGCGAATCGCTAATCCAACGACTACCAATCTTTGCCAAAATTGGCTGGAAAACCTCTCTAAGAATCCGGGCATCGTCCTTGGGCGCCAGTTCCGTCTGTTTGCGAAAATTTTTCGTTATAAAATTCTCATTTACATAGCGGATGCACGAAATACCAATTAATTTACGACTTAAACGATCGTACCAGCAGTCACGTCGAAATCTGGAATTTGTCAAAAAAAAATGATGCATCTACATATTATGTAACATGACGTCATAACTACAGTGTATGCTCGCGATCGGGGACAAATTAATTGATTAAGATAGGTTCTGGAAAGCTTCGATCCACTGGAACAATGTACTTTCGGTTTCCTATTTTGAAACCTGTTTATACTAGGGCAAGATCCAGTGTTATTTTGTGGACCGGCGTATATTTATGCTAATATGGAAAGTGACGCCCGATATATCTAAATTTTTATTCGAATTCGTCGTATAATGTCCTCTATATAAACATAGTGAAGATAAACAGAATCGAACAGTTTATTCAGTACACAGTTTCAATACAACAATGAATCCCGTATCTGTAAGTATGAGTTTTTTTTATCAATTTTTCGTTTCGTCAAATTTTTTTTTCATATCGTAGTGCGACCTTGGAATGCAAAGAGAAAATTTGGTGCAGTTTTTTGTTTACTTTTTTGAAAAAATTTTCCAAGTAGAAATTATTAACGTGGAAATGTTCGAGTGTGTTGTCGATTTGCAAAGCTGAACGTGACTGCAAAGTCCATGGCTTTGGTATCTATTGTAACTGCATTACGTAGGTACAATTGTCGTGGAATAATGCAAGTACACGACCCCACCATTCCATTCTCTTTGCATTCGAGTATTAACCGTAATTACCTACGCGTTGTTTCGAATATTTTTTCAAATCTTAGTGGTGATTTTTTTTCATTTTGCATTTTTATTAGTTTTTTAATACGATAAATCGTTAAGTGAACAGATGTGCGAAACCTGTGGCGAAATTTGCCCGCAAATTGGTAATGGTTTTACGATAAGTGTGAGAATCCTTTCGCGTATGTTCTTTAAAGGTTCATCTTTTTATTCGTTAACCGGTTTATAAACAATTTTTCAAAGTTTGCAGATAATGATGTATTAAACTTAAATGGGTGTTTGGTTAATTTGATATTTTTTTATCGAAGAAATTTTACATAATTTATATTTGTTCGAGTCACGTAGTCGTTAATAAGAGATTCGTTCATTAATTTCAGATTTTTTGGCAAAATTTACATTTTTCAATTTTAATTTAATTTTTTTATTCGTGGTGCATTCTCGTGATTAAGATATTTACAAAAAAGCATAAAAAGAGGCAAAAGTGTCGATAAAATTGAACTGCAGGTTTAAAAACTTGAGACGATTATCTCTCAATGTTTGTCAATTTTTTTATTCTTTGACATTTCAAAATTATGCTAAAAATTATTTAAAAATCTGAGGGAAAGAGAAGGGAATTCTGGAACTTTAATTAGATTCCGCAATTCCCCTTAAAATTATTTTTTAATCTTTAATCAGAAAAAATAATTGAACCATGCTTGTACTTGAAAGGGGACGAAGAGGACAATACTCCTAGCTCGATAGTCGATGGCTGGCCTTTGTCCACCAGAAAAACTTAGAATGCTCAATAAATTGTTTTTTTTAGAAACGAAGACAAAATTGGGGTATTTATTCCTCCTCGGTTCATTTTCCTGCTCATCTTCAGTCAGATTATTTTAGGGATAGAAAAAAAGAAATTTTAATCACGAGTCATCAACTTCCAAAGCATACAACTATTGTGGTATACTCCTAAAAATTGTATTTTTCCTGAAAAATGGTTCATTTTTTCTTTTCAACTCTTTTCTTTATTTCTTGGAAATACCAAAACGATGGTGAAAATTATTTAAAAATCAGAGGGGAAGAGGAGAGGACTCTGGAACTTCAATCAGATTCCAGATAAAATTATTTTTCAATCGTTTAACCTGAAAAAAATAATTGAAGGATGGATATATTTGAAGGAGATTAAGGGGGCAATGCTCCCAGCTCAATGGCTTGCTTTTGTCCACCAGAAAAATTTTAATAAAAAAGTTTCATAAATTGTTTTTTTGGAAACTAGGAAAAAATTGGAGTATTTATTCCTCCTCGGTTCATTTTTCTGTTCCTCTTCGGTCAGAATATTTTAGGGGTAGAAAAAAAGAAAATTTAATTACGAGCAAAAAAAAACTTGCCATACAACAATTTTGGTCTATCCCTAAAAATTTTCTTTTTCCTGAAAAATGGGCAAAAATGGGTATTTTTTCATTTCAACTATTTTCTTCATTTGTTGAAGACACCTGAACAACCCTTCAAAAATTAAGAAAAAACCTTTTCATGATTTCTAATCTTATCAAACAACAACATAGACGAGTAATCAACCGATAGCCATCATATTTCTCTTCAAATACCCCCTGCGCTTTCTTTTTTTTACGATAGAAAGATTTAATGATTTACAAAATTAATTTACGATGCTAAAATGCCCAAAAATTCCTGGACGAATGCTTTAGATTTTGCTACTTATGTTTACAACAGATCAGTTTATAATAAACCCATCAAATTCGAACGAGGATTTATTAAGGAAACATTTACACGTGCGAAATACTTGGTTTGTGGCATAATTTCAAAACTCAGAAAATGAAACAACGTTAAGCTATAGTAAATTACTTGAAATTAATGAGGTTTTATGAATGAGGGGGTTTCAAACCCTTTTTTTTCATACAATACGCAAAATGTTAACCAATTAGGTTAGAAAAATGTATTCTGTATTAAAACCCCTTCATTTTGATATATTAATTATCATCCTTCATCGTCTGCAAGCTCCGTAAAACAGTTATCAGTTTTGAAATTCAATATCCCGTAGCGTCGTAAAATATTCATAAGCATGTCAAAATAAAGCTCTTTTTATCGAGAATTGATTTATATTACTTAAAATGTTAACAATTTTCATTTACTATTGAAAAAAACTATTTTAGAATCACACGTTTTAGAAACAACGTTAAAGTATAAGAAATATTGTGTAGTTAACGTAGTTCCATTCTTTGAACAAAATTGCTATGCCACGAGCGTCTTTTACACAGTCGTAATTTTCTTTTTTTCATCGTTCGCGCAATCTCGTTCAAATTTGATAGATTGAATTTTATGACGCCCTATGAAAAACTAACCACGCTCTGCTACCATATCAAACAACATAGACAAATAATCAACCGATAGCCACGTATTTCTCCTCTAATAAACCTCCTCCTTCAAAATGTCTTGCAGAATCCACATTAGATCTGTCTTCATTGAAAACATCTACAAAAAATGTCCAATCCCCCTAAGAACTGCAACTAAACAAAACAATGTTTTCAACAATTCATTACTGCACGCTCAAATTCGTTCAAACATTCATCAACGACCCATTTTGTTCACAGGCTGTCGCAATCTGCATCTTGGTCGCCGTCGCCCAAGCGGCCACCATCAAAGAAACCAACACCAACGCCAAACAAAACAAACGTAGTATCGAACACGGTAGCTGGGGCAACGACGCTTCCTCATTCGGTTCATACGCTGGCTCGTACCCCTCATACTCAGGTAGTCTATCCGGCGCCGGCTTAGATGCCGCTTCACTCTCCCTATCTTCCGGCGGAGTAGCCAGCACTGACTATGGTGCAGCACTCTCCTCCTCCGGATTCAGCTCAGCAGCTTTACCAGCTGCCAGCTACGATACCGGTTCCATTGCTTTAGGTGGTGCTGTAGCCGCCGCTCCAGCCATTGAATCCGCTCCAGTGTACTCAGCTCCGGCTGTAGCTGCTGCCCCCTCTTATGAAGCTGCCCCAGTATACTCTGCCCCAGCCTACTCTGCACCAGCATACTCTGCACCAGCATACTCCGCACCAGCTGTCGTCTCCGCTCCAGCACCAACTACCGGCCAAATCGTACACATTTCCAAAGATGTTTTGATCAAGAACCGTTACGCTGTACCAGTATCTCAACCATACCCAGTCAAAGTTGAAAGACCAGTGCCATACCCAGTCGTACAACCTTACCCAGTCAAAGTTGACAAACCTTACACCGTCCATGTACCTCAACCATACCCAGTCCGAGTTGAAAAGCCAGTACCCTACAAAGTTGAAAAGACTGTACCATACCCAGTTGCTGTCAAAGTACCATACCCGGTATACGAAACTGTCCCAGTACATATCCCAAAACCAGTCCCAGTTCCAGTTGTCAGGAAACAAACTTGCATCCACTCTAACTCCGAATTGGTACCTCTTTCTTCCTTAGGAGGTGGTGCAGGTATCTCTGGATACTCTGGTCTCTCCGGATACTCTGGTATCTCAGGATACTCTGGAGGTGCTGCCTTACCCGCTAGCTATGCTTACTAAGAAGCTGAAACGATGGAATGTGAGTTCTATGATCTGACTGTGTATCGAACTACTCGTCACGCAGCATTCTAATTTTCGTCATTTTTACAGTTCGATGTCTACAATTTTCAATAGAAATCAAGAAGTTCATTGCACGAGGCATTTCTAGTCTTTCATAACATCTGCTTCAAAAAAAATGCCAACGAGATGATATTTGAGTTATTTTAAAATCTTTTTTTATACGATTTATACCTAATTGTTGTCTTCATCTTTTTTTTACATTACATTTGCTAGGGAAAAAAAATCATTCGATGTTAGATTTTTTTATAATAAAAATTTTACCTTTAAATCGATTTCTTATTTCATTATACCGACATCACAGACGATAACATGGTTTAATGACCATGCAAAGAGATCATCGTGCTTCCTCTTTTCAATCTTCAATTTGTGGAAAGATTCCACAATGGGTTCTTTGATCAACTGAGATAATACCGAGTGATTTATTAAATCTTGAGAGTCTAATTACTTAATTATCGACTGAATAACTTACACTAACAATGAATTGTTCAATTGGTCTCATCGCAGGTAAGTATGGGAACATGGGCTTATTTTCCCATCTTTTCAAGGTTATTTTTTTGCACCTGTTTGGTACATCGAATGACCACATATGAACTCTATGGATGCCATTAAAAAACAGGTCATTTCGAGCTCTAAAAAAATACCTGCTAATAAAACTAGCAATTTTTATACCTCGAGCCTATAAAATTCTTCGCTTTATCCAAAAAGTTATTCAACTCGAAGTGGTTCAACAAGTTAACAAAAGATGATATAATCTATTTCAATCCGAAAATTATATAATTTTTCAAAATGCCTCGACTCAACGGTAATTTTAGGGTCAATACTCGTTCATTAGTGATTTCGAAACACCTGAAATCCAAAAATACAGAATCATATCCGGAATCAGACCATCATGGGCGAAAGGAACATCTATATGAAATTTATGACACTCAGATTTGGCAACAATTCCAGATTTTGTTCTATTTACATAATGGTTTTAAATTTGAAATTCAGACTAAATTAGTCAATTCGAAACGACAAATTAAAAGAACCGGTCGCTCAATTGAGATTAATTTTAGAACCAGCAGCTTTGCAAATCGCGACCATGTACGAGTTGCGGGTATTAATTATGGTATCTAGTCGAGGGCGAATTTAAGACCACTGAATCAATTTTAGCTGATCGCTTAAACCTCAGCCAATCCAAACGCTCGACAACGTGAAATAAAAACGTGACTACCGTGAACGATTTTACATATTATGCGTTCTCGTGACAATTAAAATCGAAATTCGTGATTTCACTATTAGTTTGTTAAGTTCAATAAAATTATTATCTACCAAATTACATACGACGTGGATGCAATGCCTATTGGTATCGTGTTCGGTTGTTCGGGTATTTCTTTTTTTTTCTTCTTTTCGAAACCATCAACGAATATTTTTCCAATATGTAACCCTCCTAGCGTAGGTAGAATTTTCTAGGACGTACAATTACACCTATTTCCACTTGGATAAATATTTACCGTTGTTGCGATGCGAACTTAACGACCAAATTACCTTTATTATAAAATTCTCGCGGTGACGTAATTAACGGCTTACACGACAAATACTTTGTATACAGAACATAGCGCATAACTCACACGTAATCTTTAGAACCAGTTCAGGTCTAATGACATCGGAAATAACTTTCTCCGATTGTAGAGAAAAATGCCAAAATTATAGTATCGAACGTGTCGTATTTGGTGGGTTGATCGATGAAGAGGGGGAGGGGGTTGATTTTGGTTTTGATTGAAAATCAATCGAACATTTCAATTGAAAAACTGGCCAAGGGGTCAAGAAATCGAAATTGAATTTTTTCCATGGTACTACTCTACCCCTTCTAATATTGGAACGTCCATTTTAAGCACCCTTGGGTGATTCGGACCCATCAGGTTCCTCTCAGGGCAAAAAAAGCCAGCATTAACTCAATGCAAAAATAAACCAAATTTTCAAAATTCAAACTCCCATATTTTCCCCAAATTGGGTTAACGATTCAAAACACTACTCTCATTCATCCAGCACATCACATACCTGCCTACATAGATTATAAAAAAAAATCCTGGGATTTCTAACATATCTGGTTCGAAAATTATTCATATTTTATTGATTTTCCACAAATTTTTGAAAATGTCACATGACTGTTTTTTGAATTGACCTATTTAATTGAAGAGAGGTGATTAAAAGTCGATGTTCTCAAAGCGAAACAACTGAATGAAAAGTTCAGCTTTTTGAGTTAAATTGATATTTTTTCAAAAGAAAATGGTAACAGAAAATAAAAAACTAGGCCAAACGAAAAATCGGTTAGAAATTTCAGATTTGCCTACAAAAAGTTTTGAAAATTCTGAAAATTTCATTAGAGTGAAAAAGCCATCAATTTATTCCCTTTGAGTTTTAATGAAAAAAAAAATCTATTTTAGGCTTCATAAAAGAAAATTGGATTAAAATTATAATTTTACTAAAATTCTACAGCAAGGTGGCCAGGGTGTTCTCAAGGGGAGGGTGTCCAAACATATAGGTGACTAGACTGACAATTCCATGATATCAAAAAAAAAAAAACAGGTTTGAGCAAAAAAAATCGAAAATTCAGTAGCAGAGCCAGACCATAGTTCAAGGGAGGGAGAGGGGATCCAGGTTCAGTGAAAAATGTTTGAAAAGGGGGTTGAAAAGACTGAATTTCAGAATCTGAAGATGAGGTGATAAGGGTTCATTTGCTAATTAATTTTTTTAATAAAAAAATTAAGTTGTAAAAAACATGTTTTTTTTTTAAATGCCTTTAATACGTATTCAGCATTTGACTTGAAATTTTTGGTATTCATTCACTAACTCTGGACCCCCCCCCCCAATCTCCTCCTCCCTGAAATACATCGCTGCCAAAATTGAAATGATTTTTTGAAGGTATCTCGATACGAAGAAAAACTTTTAAAGATAATTAACAAAATTTGTAAGAAAATCGTTTAAAGATAATTAAAAGTTAATAAAGAAAATTAATTGCTAAAATTTTGTGAGATTTTGAAAAAAAAATACTACAATGTAAAATTTTTCAAAAGTGAAAAAATTTCGTTAAAAATTTTGAAAATGTAATAATTTACTAAAAAATTGAAATCAGGCAGGGACAGCATTTCAAAATCTTTTGAAAAAGATTGAAACAATTGTTAAAACTGAAAAAAATAATCAATTTTTATGCAAAAATAATATTTAAAATGTTACAAAAATTTCTCGAAAAAGTCAAAAATGTGAAAAAAATGGTTAAATTGCGACAAAAAGTGGTAAAAATAAATAGGAAAAATTCGATAAAAAGAAAAATCATTAAAGTTGTTTGAAAAACAGCTTTGCTGAAAATAATTATAATGAAAATAAAATTGATCAAAAAGTGAGTTTTCGGAAAATGCATTATAAAAATATGGAAAAATGGAAAAACAAGATGTCTACCAAATCACAAAAATTAATTACTTTTTTCGATTTTTGGGTTTTTTAAAAAATTTTTAGGTAACGAAATTCGATCTGAAAATTTCATGAAAATTGTTTAAAAACTCGAAAAATTATTGAAAAATAATGCAAAGTGCTTCAAGTATCGTAAAAAAACGTTAAAATTTTAAAATTATTTTCAAAAATCAGAAAAAAATTGAAAATACTGAAAAATTTGTAAAAATTGTTGAAAAATTACAGAAACAATGGAATTTTATGCTACTTATTTTCCATGATTTTTATGCAAAGTCCAATAACTTTTATCTGATTTTCGACAATTTTCATGAATTTTTCACCAATTTTGAAATGTTTTCAGTAATTTTTTTAAACCGTTTTGATAATTTTAATGACGCTTTTCGAAAGTTTAACAATGTTTTGATTATTTTTACTGATGTTTATGAAATTTTTCGTAATTTCAACGAAGATTTTGATTATTTTCATGATTTCTTTGGCAGTTCTTGCGATATTTCTAACCTTTTCAATAAACATTTTAACAAATTGAACGATATTTTCGACGAAATTTATCATTTTTTAACTATTTTAAAAGCATTTTTAATGATTTCCATCACAATATTCACAATTATGACATTTTTGAAAAATTTCGTAATTTTTTGACAATTTCTACCACATTTTTAATGATGTTGATCAAATTATCATCAATTTTTATGACGTTTCAACAACTTACATCACATTTTTAAGAACGAGTTGGGCGTTATACTTCTTTTCAGCTTTTTTTTATGAACGAAAAATTGAATGAATATTATCGAAAAGCAACCATAGAAAGGACCTTCCCTGATAGGATAGTGAAATCGGCCCTTGATCTAAATTTCCTCGAAAGTGGTCCTAAATGTTACCCCTGATGCAAAAACTCATCACCAAAATTATTGACCATCCACCCCCCCCCCATTTCCGAATTATCACCCCCTATACATATATAAAAATTTAAATACGCAATATGTTTGGAGGGGTGAGTAAAAAATTCTAAAACTGAAAATTTTCTCATTTTTTTTGCACTCGAAATTTTTTTAAAAATTTCAAAAAAAATTGGGGGGAGGGGGTGATATGGCTGAATTTTTTTTCAGAATTTTATAATATCTACTCTTAGGTATAACCTATTTTTTTCGAAGCCCAGAAACATTTTTTTTTTAATTTAAAACTGAAAAAAACTACTCATTTTATACTTGAGGGGAAAAAAATTTAGAATTTTTTTAGGACCCAACCCCCCAGTTGGATGTTACTCTAGGAGAGAATGATGGAGAGAATTTTTTAGCCAAATCGATTCATATTAACCCGCCCTTTAACGACCATTTTGAAAATTGAACACAACGAGCCCGAGCTCAGCATTACTCCACTACGCGCGTGGGAAATTCCGAGCTCGCGCTAATTATGTTCAATTTTCAAAATGGTTGTTGAGGGGTGGGTTAATATGAATCGATCTGGTTAAAAAAATTTTCTGAGGTGTTTTTTTGTAAAATAATTTTTTTTTTCAAAACTCATATTTTTTGAAATTTTTGATTACATATTTTGAAAATTTGAGAGAAATATTTGTACGCATGAAGCTGATGAAAATTCTTACCATAGGTACATTTTTTTAAGCTCAAAACGACAACCTTTCTTGTACTCATCCCCTTCTCATTCAACCTTCCCACAAAGATCAAAATCTTGACCCTTCCGCAATTGACCTTGAAAACCCCTACAACATCTCCAGCATCCTTCTTGTAAACAATACGAACGTAAAAAAATCTCAATTAAAATTCAATCAAGCGAACCAGCACCGCCACTATCAGCGATAAAAATCAAACAAACGATATCTCGATAAGCACGATCGGTTTATTACATTCATTAGACGGTAGAATTTTTATCAATGACCATCGAGTACACCGTAAAGTTATCATAGTATATACGTAAATAACCATACACGAAAAAAAGAGAAAAAAAAACGCATACAACACTAAACCTATCCATTCTACATCCAGGCAATGGTCGTTGACCTACATGGGCATGCAAACATATCATCAAAGCCGTACTTATGTCGTAACCACGATACTTTATTACTCTCAATGTCATGTTACATGTTTCTTAATAGTTCGTTTACAATATTAAATTTTCACACGAATCCGAAATATTCATTGACCTTGGGGCTTCTGCTGGAAAGAAAGTTTCAAAATATACTTAATTATGTGTGTTAAGGTGTCGCTCTCGTACGCGCATGATTACCTTCGAAGTAACATCCGAATTTCAAAAATGAAAAAAATACATAGGCAGCAAAATATTCAAAATTATACGTTCCCGTAAGTCGATATTTTTACGTAATCTGTCATTACAATAAGAACGAGTATTGTTCCATGTGCGATAGGTAGGTATTTTGTGTTTACACGAGCATCGCATCGCGTCGTCATCGGGTTATGAAAATTTTTCAACGTAATGGGAATTTAAAGGCAATTAAACCGGTACGGTAGTGCCATTCGGCTAATTAAAATATTGACAAGGGTTCAAAAAATATTCACACAGGTTTCCTCGTTATGATTTGTACATTGTATACTTTTACAGTCTCATATATTCAGAAGCGAAGTGATGAACCGACATACATAGTTTTACATAGAATTTACGAGTATACGCGGGCGTATTAATTATATGGAATGATAACTCTCATCGTTTTGGATCATGAGAAACGATTCTTCGGAAACCAGACCGTGTCACGAGTTATATCAATCTTAATAACGTAATAGTATTGCTATGGCTCTATCTCAGTCTAGCCATCATTTTCCGCTTATTGTAATGTTGCACAAGCCGCGAAATTCCAATGGTGCATGTCGGAGAATATTTTTTACAATACAGATGGATTTTTTGATAATTGAAAGGTATTACTTAAATGGGTTTATATTAAACAGATCCAAATCGTTACCAACTCGATACATAAATGAGAATTCAGCTCCATAAGGCTAGTAACAAGGCGCGCCATGGCACACCCGATCAATTTCTAAATTTTTTCTCCTTAAAAAAATCTCAAGTCATCAACCCAAAATGGCTGTTTACACCACAGTTTACAGATTTTCAAACATTCACTACAATTATCGCGAAAACTAAGCTTCCTATGAAAAAAACTATCTGTATCAAAAAGAAAGAAAATTTTATTATCTTCAATTTTACTTCTTATACTTTTTTTCATAGGAGGCTTCATTCATCCAGGAAATTCACTTTAAAAAAATCGTAGAGTAAAATCATAGAATACTTTCTCAATTTTTTTCACACTCGAACCTCACCTTCGAAAAATTGAAGGAAATCAGATGTATAAGGATGGGAGGAGGGGGGTCGATTGAGAAAATTATTCACTGCTGCCTTTACAAAGTTTTAGCACATCTACTTGTGAATTTCTGGCTACTTCTGTCCAGCTCCTCAAATTTAGACTTAGTAGTTCACTTTACAAGGGAATTGTTGTTTTTTGTCAGAATTACCGTTTTTTATTCAAAATCGTCATCAATTTATGGGCTAAATTGTCATTTAAAAGTAACCATGGTCACTTCGGTGAAAAAACTGTTACTTTTGGCCAAAATCGTAATTTTTTTGTAAAAAATATCACTTTTGGTCAAAATTCTCAGTTTTCAGTCAAAATTGTCATTTTTTTGGTCAAAATCAACACTTTTTGTCATTTTTTCATTTTTTAGTTCAAACTGTCATTTTTTGTCAGAATTGTCAATCTACGTCAAAATTATCATTTTTTGGTCAAAATTGTCATTTTTTTCAAAATTGTCATTTTTGGTCAAAACTGATTTCAAAGTAAGAAATCGCCCATCTATTGTTTTTGTACAAATTATGAATTTTTGGTCAAAATTGCATTTTTTTGGTCAAAATTGTCATTTTTTGGTCAAAATTGTCATTTTTTGGTCAAAATTGTCATTTTTGATCAAAATTGTCATTTTTTGGTCAAAACGGTGATTTCAAAGTAGAAATTACCCATCTATTGTTTTTTGAACAAATTATAAAGGGTACCCCCCATTAAGAGGGCAAAATGCCCCTGTCCTCAGATTTCGGAAAAATTTTAGTGTA
>FIZU01009241.1:0-12918 GCA_900064475.1 Pseudococcus longispinus
AGTTTATACCAAAAAACGATGATTTCGACCATGAATGATAAGTTTGACAAAAAATGAAACTTTTAACCTTGAAATGACAATTTTTACAAAAAATGGTGGTTTGGACCAAAAATGGCATTTTTTACCTTGGAATGACAACTTCTGCTTTAAAATGACAATTTTGACCAAAAAATGGCAATTTTGATAAAAAATGACAGTTTGGAGTAGAAAATGAAAAATGACAGTTTTATCGATTTGTACGCAAGAGCAGTTAGGAGGATAGCCGCCTAGTAAAACATAAGATATGCTTTTGCTCATTGAATTTCATGTTCGATTTGAACTTTCTTGAGAATTTTCAAACTTGAAATTTCTCGAGTCCAAAAATTAATTCGAGTTCTTAAAAATTTTCAAAGTCCAAAAAAATCTAACAAAATGTCTGAAAATCAATTTTTCAAGTTGAAAAAAATCTAAATTGCTTATCTGACAAAATGTCTAAAAGTCAGCATTATCTCTGAAATTTTCCATGTTCAAAAAGTCAATGGATATCTGAAAATTTTTCCTAGTCCAAAAGAGTCTGACAAAATGTCTAAAAGTCATCGTGACGAATTTTCGTCAGTTTTTTCGCGAAATTACCCATAGCAAAAGCATATCCTATGCTAAAACGTTATTCGATAATTTGTAGGTCGCTGGTCATAAATCTGGCATTGATTTTGGGGCACCTACTTAGTTATTCGACTTCGACATCAAAGATGTACTATTTTCGTCATTTTTCATACCTACGTAGGAACTTCTAGTACCTATACTACACCTACGCAATGAACCCTTCAATTTATGACAAATCACAAGGGATCACGCATCGACAGGTGTTCAATATTGACAAATTTGGCGGTGATTCAACGTCATTACGCGTTTGCCTCTTAACTATATACCGATACGTGCCTTGATTTTTTCAAATTCGATTTTTTACTCAGTTTTCGAACGTTAAAGAATTAATATCTCGAAGAAATAAAAATGATAAAATCGTTCAGTTTTTTCCTACTTTACGTTGCAGTTTTGTCTTTCACATGGATAACCGAAGTAAAATCTTCTCAAAATGGTAATTAATTTGTATATTTATAAAATAATCATTAGGGGTGAACTAAGAAACCGTCAAGTTACCAAGACATCTGATTTAATTTTAGAAAGCTTTTACTTTCAAATTTTCTAATACTTTTCATACCTACATTTTCAGCTTTATTTTTCGATCCTATAAATTTGAAACTGCAAGAACCAGATCAGCCCGAAACCTGTACATCAACTTGTTTATTTGCATGTCCATATTCCAATACAATGCAACAATTAATTAGCATCTATGGTTCTATAAGTGGAATAGGGATATTCATGCGTACTGTACAGCTAGCAGCGAATAAAGGTTTTTCGGAAACTAACCCAGTCCTTTGTCCTACACGGTGTACGCCTGTAATGATTCAGGATGAGGTGACCGAATCATATGAGACTGGATACGAGGTAAATGAATTGCTGATTTTGAAATTTTCATAAATACAAAACAAAGAATACCTAGCTCGAACATATTTTCGATTTTATTCCCAAGCTTTTCTACGAAGATGGACAAGTTGATTTAAAATATGAAAAATACGATCAACTGAAAAGAGTAAGAACCTATATTTATATTTTCAAAACCTTTTGAAGTGAAAACGTACCAAAGTAATCCTCTATTTAATATCGAATCATCGTTCCACAGCTTGCCACCGGACCACCAAAGGAAGACCAATCTCAGGATCCAGATAGAGATCGGGTTTCAAAAATTAAAAAAGATGGAAATACCGTATTTCACGTACTATCTGACGATCCACTTTACAATGCGAATTGGGTAATTAAGATACAAAAATTTCGAAATTTTTAACAAATTGAAAATTTTCATCGTTTATTTTCGCCCAAACCCTTATAGACATTTTTCTGGATATCGGTATTATCAATCCAAGTTTCTGACAATCATAGACAAATCAGTTTCACAAAAGATCAGATTCATAAAAATCATCAATTACATCGAACCATGTTTATGTGCGAATATTACAGTTTGGAAGATCATAGATTAGAGCATCGTATGCCTTCGGTAAGTGATGAAAAATCCCACCTATAAATTAGGGGTGCTGTTAAATGGAATAAATTTTGGGATACAAGGGTCACTGTTGGTGTGTTATTTCCCAATTTATTGAAAGAATTTATTTTTATAGCAAAGATGGACCTTATACCACGAAAACTTGGTGCCACAACCAAAAAATCCAGATGAAAAGGAAAAAGATGCAGATTATGAAGAAAAACACGACGATCCGAATCATGAAAAAAATAACCACGATTCAAATAATAATGAAAACGATCCCACTCGATCGTACCTTTCGGTCGGTGAAATTCAAGTAATGCCAATGCGTTATTTCCACACACTTTCAGCCAGACTGGCCACGTGCACATATTTGAACTTGGCCAACGTATCGAATGCTGTTGAAAAACGATTGGAAGAAATCGATCTGTATTTGTACTCGATGTATCGAGTAAGATATTCGTCCGTTTTACAGACCACCAGTTCGCATATCCAAAAAAAAATCGATTAAAATTATAATTTTTTACTTACAGACTTGGTCTTCCGAGATTGATATAATTTTCGGCGTCTCAGGCGTATCAAGAGAAGCTCGTCCCGATTTCCTCAAAGAGCTCAATGATGTGGGCAGTACAAGGCTTCAAAAGTTTCCGATCCCGATGCCTGCAGTATTATACAGGATCGTCGAATACAATGCTGATGGAGAAATGCGAAATGCTATCGTTGTAACCCATAATATTCTGGGATCTGTAAAAGAACACGAAAGGATTTGTACCGAGGATGTTGAGCTACAAGGTTGGGATGGTTTTGGGCCAGGTAAAGTGTACGGATCATTTGTCAATCCTTCAGGATTAACTTACGTCTGTCCCGTTACATCGGATACTATTCAAAAAATAGGAGCGAAGTATGAAAAGATATCGGTAGGAAGTTTCGATCTGAATGAGGATCAACAGAATAAAATCATGGAAACGAAACATTCCATTATGATGAAAGCAACTTTCCAGCATATGGATAAAAGATGAAATTTTGGCGAGTTTGGCATGACGTATGATGATTAATTTATTTTATTATTTTGTTTTCGTGTTTCCAATTTTGCTATTTTTTAAGTATATTTTATTCTCTTGTTATTAGGTACTTAGGTAATTGATTTTAATAGATAAATATAGAATTTTTTCAAAGTGTGAATTCCTGATTTTTTAGGGTAAATTTTTCAGAAAATTATTACAAGGAATCAAATTGCATCGAATATGCGACAAACTTTTTTAAATTGAAGTTGAACTTGATTCAGGTATTGAGTTTGGGGAGGAGGGGGAGGGAGAGGGTTTAAAATCGTAAATTGATTTTTTCCAAAAATTGTTTAAGTATTGGATTAAACATTTTTTAACAGTTGATTGGTGATTCTCAATTTCAAATTATTTATTTTCCAAGATTTTAAAATCGAATTAATTTTTTTATCTTGAGTAGCTTTGAATCAAATTCATGACATTTTTATAACTAAAAGTAAAAATAGGTAACAATGGAGAATTCAGGTCAAAAATTGTGAGTATTTTGACTTCTGACTCAAAGTTTTTTCTCTTCGCAGCTTCGAAATCAAAATGTAATTTTTATTATAAAAGATCAGAGTAATGATTTCCAGAGAAATTATTAACAAGCCAAAAATCGTGAATACGTTTTCACTTTTGATTTCATATTTCTCAATTTTTTCAAATTTTCAATCAAAATAATAGCATTTGTGTAATTTTTGGATTGGATCAAAATAGTGGTCAAAAATCTCAACTGTTTTGTCTTTCATCCAAATTTTTTCAATGACTTGGACTGTGATACAAATTTAAGATTAAAAAAAAATTTTAAATGCAAATATTGCAATTTTTGTGAAATTAGATCGAAATAATGATTTAAGAAAAATTATTTTCGAGTCAAAAATCGTGCTCAAACTTTGAATTTTGATTTCAAATTTTTTTTCAATTTTGGAATTAAAATAATGGCAGTCTTGCGACTTTTGGGTCAGAATAATGAAATGATCAAGAATCGTGACTTGACTTCATTTTAAGTTTGACCTCAAATTTTGATATCAATTTTAAAATATTGTAATTTTTGTGATTTGAGATCAAAATAATAATTAAAATCAAATTTTTCTGTCAAAAATTGTGAATAGATTTTGAGCTATGATTTCAAATTTTGAACCTTTTTCAACTTCAGAATAAAAGTAATAGTATTTTTGTGATCTTTGAGTCAAAATAATGAAGTGACCAAAAATTGTGACTTCATTTTGAGTTTGATCTCAAATTTTGACGTCATCAGTTCTGAAATGTAGGAATTTCTGTGATTTCAGAACGAAATGATGATTAGAAAAATTATTTTCGAGTCAAAAATCGTGCTCAAATTTTGACTTTTGATTTCAAATTTCAAATTTTTTTCAATTTTGAAATTAAAATTATGACATTTTTGTGACTTTTAGGTCAAAATAATGAAATGACCAAAAATCGTGACTTCATTTTGAGTTTGATCTCAAATTTTGACGATATCAATTTTGAAATATAGCAATTTTTGTGATTTTTGATTAAAATTATGATTTTAGAAAAATTATTTTCGAGCCAAAAATCGTGCTCACATTTTGACTTTTGATTTCAAATTTTGAACTTTTTTCATTTTCGGAATCAAAATAATGATATTCTTACGTTCAAAATAATGAAATGACCAAAAATCGTGACTTCATTTTCAGTTTGATCTCAAATTTTGATATCAATTTTGGAATGTACCAATTTTTGTGATTTTAGGTCAAAATAATGATTAAAACAAATTTTCTGTCAAAAGTCGTGACTAGATTCTGACTTTTGATTTCAAATTTTGGAATTTTTCAATTTTAGAATCAAAATAATCACATTTTTATGACTTTTGGATCAAAACAAGGAAATGACTAAAAATTGGGACTTGATTTCGAGTTTGATACTGAATTTTGAATTTTGAAATTTTGAAATTCACATAAATTAATGCTGTAATTTTCGTCATTTTAGATCAAAATAATGATTTTGGAAAATTAGGTATTTTCAAGTCAAAAATCACGACTAGATTTTGACTAACAGTTTCAAATCTCAAATTTTTTTCAATTCAGACACAAAATAATGACCAAAAATTTCGGTTCAAAATCGTGTCTAGTTTGTTAGGAAGTGTTATTCGAACAATAAAAAAAAGTCTATCTATAATTATACTCGATATACCGACACCGAATAAGAAACTCGTACATTTTCCAGACAATTCACAAATAAAAAAATATTCATCTGTTAAATGATTAAAATTACCTATAATTTTCCCTGGCATGGCCTTCTAAAATCGATACAATTTTCATTGTTACTGGCGCATCAAAAGAAATCCAATCAGAATGCGTCAATTTGATCACTCCTAGAATTTCCAGTTCCGGTACCACAAATATTACACAGGATCGTCAAATACACCACCAATGACGAAATACTAAAAGCCATCGTTGCAATTCATAATATTCTAGGAGCTATATCAAATCAAGATAGAATCTGCCCTCCAGAATCGGAGCTACAACATTGGAATAATGTAGGGCAAGGCAAAGTGTACAGAGGATATACTAATCCTTGTACAAATCAACTTACACTTGCCCTGTTACATCGAAAACTTTTCAGAAATTAAGTGTAAATATAAAAATACATCGAAGAATCAACAAGAGAACAAAATAAAATACCAAGATACCAAAAGAAAAAAAATCCAAATAAAATTACCAATAAAAACTCCCTTTTCTGTCAAAAAATTTATTAATATTACTTACACACAAACGTAGGTACACAGGTAACCGAAAAAAAATAACGAGGTTTTAACATTAATTCATCATTAAAATCTAAGTAAAACAATGTACATAGGAAAAAGATTTTACACGAATAGCTTCCTCTGTGCATTCAGTGTTCGCCACGAAAACACAAGACGAGAAATTGATTAAAATTAAAACAATTAGAATATATCTACTCGTAATCACCTAAATAACAATATATTATAACGACCACGAACTACAATAGCAAAAACTAATTCCAAAGAAAGTCTATATTTTGTATTTATAAATAATACTGAAAAAAAATAAGTTACAAAAAAAAAACGAAACGAAAAATAAATAAAAACTTAGCGCAAGATTTTTTTAAAAACATATCTTCGTACGTTCGATACGTTCCTATTTGCTTCTTTTACTCGTTTTATTGACTAGTTTTAAAATATATATATTTTATTGAAATGCCGTTTCATAAACCAACATCAATCTTTTTGACAAAATTTATACACGGAATGATTTGGGTAGGTACATGGTTGAAAAAAAATATAAAACAACCATGAATGATAAATCTCATCAGACTTGTTCGATTTGTATAATTGGAATGGTTGCTATGTAATTCATCTCTGAGCACGCGAATCCTCCTCTAATAAACATGAACTATTATTTTGATAAACTTTAAAATGTAAATAAGCTACGTGCTTAGGTTTTCAGGACGGATAATATCGATTGGTGATTAAGACAATTTATGTGCCAGAGTCGATTTCAGTCTCTTTATGCCCTATTTTTTCTTCATCAATAAAGTGAACATAAGGATTGAAGTGAAAAGATGGAAATTGGTAAGTAAGCTTGGAATTCAAGAAATCAGATTTTAAACAAAAATTCAAATATTGTCAAATTCATTTTGATATAGATTCAAAAGATACTGAATTTTTTAAAAGGAAAGAAACACTTCGATTGCAAAAATAGTTTTTTGGAAAAATTGCCAAAAATTGAAATTTGAAGGTAAATTACCTGGAATTGCAGCAAATTACCTACAATTACGGTAAAATACCAATAATTACCATTAATTACCTGTAATTACGGTAAAATACCAACAATTACCATATATTACCTGCAATTACAATAAAATTCCGGTAATTACTGTAAATTATTGGTAATTACCGTACTTACCATAATTGCTGTAAATTACTAGCAATTACCGTAATTACCAGTAAATATAGTAGATAATCATTTTACGGTCCTTACCCGTAATTGTGACAAATTTACCGTAATTACAGTAAATTACACATAACCATGGTAAATTACCGTTAATAAGGGTAAATTACCCGTATGCACATTAATTACAAAAATCATGGTAAATTACCCATAATCACAGTAATTACAATAAATTACTTGTAATTATGGATTCACGGTAAATTACTTGCAATTACGGTAAATCGATGGTAATTACGGTAAATGACGGATAATTCCGGTAAATCAATGGTAATTACGATAAATTAAGGGTAATTCCGGTAAATCAGTGGTAATTCCGGTGAATTACGTGTAATTACGGTAAAACACGGGTAATTGCTGTAAATTACGGTAATTACGGGTAATTATGAAAAACTACCCGTAATCACAGTAAATGACCGGTAATTACGGTAAATTAATCGTAATCGAGGTAAATCGCCTACTATTATGGTAAATTATCGGTAATTACAAAAAATTATAAGGTTTTATCAGGTAATTGTGTCAATGTACAAGAATACATATGATGGTAAATTTCCAAAAGTGAAACAGAAAGCAATATTATCTTAAATCACAAGGTTTCAATGAAAAAATATTTAAGAACATTATTTAAGCACATTTTTAAATCATGAGTAAGGGTTCCTAAATCGATCTCAAGGGTAATTTCTGTACCTTATAACTTTTTCTTGAAAGTGCCCGCTAATTTCCAGCTTTTCATTCCAACTACGCCACTTCGCCGAAACATTTTCGTAAATAAAAAAACACCTCGGTCAAAAAATTCCTTAAAATTTGTATTCTTTGTGAAATTAACTCAATTCAGCCGAGATGACGAAAACGCTATCAAAGAGACTCGCTATAAACATTTTGTTTTCCTGTTTAATTAAATCGCTTCAATATTCATAATTAAACTTCCAACGCGACCAGTGAAAATACGTAACAAATTTCTCAACTTTTAATTCCCAACCACGCGACGATGAGAACTCGACCGAATATAATGAAACAAAACACCCCGATAAGAAACCAGGTAAACGTGTCAACGAGAATTTTTCGTGTTTAGAATTAAAATTAATTAATTACGTAAAAAAAGAGGAAAATTTCCATTTGAAATGGTAGAGGTCTCTAGTTTATATCGACGCAGTTGAATTTTTTTTCAGATTTTTGAACGTAGCAGGTAAATCAAGTTGGAAAAAAATTGAAAAAAGCCCATAGTTAGGTAATTAGGTATATGATAGTGAAAGTATAGTACAAAAATCGAGACTCGAGTTGGACACGTGCACACGAGTAGTATGTGTGTATTATCGCACATTCAATGGATAAGAGTTATCTCTACCGAGGATGAGGTAAAGCGACGAAACAATTACCACAATGGCAGCTTAACATCACCACACCTTTGTTTACTTATTACGTTAACACTTTGGCTAAGTATTTCGGCTTGGAAAATAAAGAAATAAAAAAAATCAACGCGGTATTACAAAAAGAAAAAAAAAGAAGGAAAAAACACGCAATAAGTAAATTTATATAAAACAACGGTAACTAACCATAATCGAAGAGCGTACGACGCGATTCTTCCATGACGTCGATGACCCCCGCTCGGTTTCAAACGCCCGGGGAGGTTTAGAAATTGGAAAATAAACAACTAATCCCCGATACCGCCTCGTACACGTATTAATTACTCGACTTAACGCATCAAGGTCGCAACGGTAACGTTCCGTCATGAAAAATTTGCCTCTTCTACTTCATACCAGCTTCCCTCTCTCGGTCTTCTTGTCTTCGTCATACAGCCACCTAATCAATACACCATCTTCTTTCTTGCATATGCCAGATCGAGGAAAAACACCTTGTTGCATCACGCCGCAGTCGAGTTTCTTTACCAGTTCGAGAAATTTCTTCATACTGAGTCGGTTTTCCTTCATAGCCTCGCAGTCGCCTTCTCAACAATTTAAATCGCCGAGCAACAATTCCTCTCACGCGTCCATCCTCTCGATTATTATATTGTTTACAAGTTGCCAACTTCTTTACGTTTCTATATTTCGCCATTCTATCATACACGGTTTGCTCGTAACCGAAGCTTCGTCTCTTGTATGTAAACTTGTCAGCATTTTTAAAAGCTTCTTTTCCTCCCCCGCACCAGCAACCACCACGTCGTGATACGAGCAGCAGAAATGAAATATTAAAAATTATACGCTTTTGTGAACGAGCCCCCTTCCCATTTCTCCTAACCACGAACACGATACGACAATATGCCAGTATGAAAATTTATGACAATTTTTCTGACATTTTCCCAACACGTTAAATCAAATTATTATATAATGGGCCAACCATACCCCGCAATGTTCCCTCCTCTACTTCCCCAATATCGTTCGCTAAGAAGGGTAGCACGATAAAAAAAAAATTAGATGCCATTATAATCCGAACCCTGTTCAAGAAAGGATTCTTTTGTAGGCAAGATTACTCCACGTTGACAAGTTTTTCGGTGTTGGTATATACTAATTTTCAAATAAGTTGGAGATGGAAAGAGATAGTCTTTTAAAGGGTATTCAACGAAAGACGAGATTAAGGATGAATTTCGCAAACAGTAATGCAAAGTGAAGATAAGAACGAGTTTTTGAGAACTTTTAGTGGCTTATTTGATACGACATGGGGAACTTATTGTAATGTGGCAACGTTGAAGGGTGCAGCAGGGTTTGGAATTCGATAACTCCTTAAATATGAGAGATAGGCAAAATATGTATGGAACAAATTTTGTACTATTTTTTATAATAAATAAATCGATTTATTTACAAAGTTTGCCTAATTTCAATATTGAAGGAGTTATACTCTTATGAAAGTTTTAAAGCAGTATAACTCCTTCAATTTGACAAATAGGCAAAATTTGTATAGAACACATTTTTTACATTTTTTTATTGCCTATAAATTTGTTTATATACAATTTTTGCCTAGTTGCAATATTGAAAGGGCTACGTCGTCTAGAACGTTTAAATGGCTAATAACGCCTTAAATATGCGAAATAGGCAAAAAATGTATATAACAAATTTTGAACTACTTTTTAGGATAAATAAATTGATTTATGTACATAGTTTGCCTAACTACAATATCGAAGGAGTTATACCGTTCTAAAAGTTGTAAAGCTGTATAACTCCTTCAATTTAACAAATAGGCAAAATTTGTATAGAACATATTTTGTGTATTTTTTATTAGCTACAAATTGTATTATATACAATTTTTGCCTAGCTGTAATATTGAAGGAGCTACATCGCCTAAAAATTTGAAATAATTAGTAAAACATCCGAAATGAGGAAAAATTTTTTCCCAAGAAAATCGAAAACAATTTTTTATTCAATCTGATTCGCTAAATTGTTCAAGTCCAATCAAAACGGAGGAGGGGAGGGAAGGGAAGGGAAAGAAGGAAATGCTGATTTTTCAACGATTTCTCCCATTTACCAAATTTTTATCGATCTAATATGAAATCTCTTCGTTAATTACCAAACTCTTAGATGCTGCTGGGGAAGGGAGGCAACCATTTCGAGATTTTTTTTGAAAGAAAAAACATTATTTAATCATTCATCCATCACTCTGTGAGAAAAGTGAAAAAAAATCTCAACAAATGATCATTCTCGTACATTTCGTCCAAATCAACAATACCACAGCAGACTTTCTCAAGAAGCACCCCGACCTTGAGACATTCCCGTCGCGAGCTGGTAATTACGCAAATACTCGAACATTTATCATCGGTTTGACTCGACAATGAATTAAGAATTGCGAAATAAAAAACTTTTTCAAACACATTTTCACCGGCGATTCCCATGCAACGACACTTGGCTTTTGTTTCATCGACGAACACGGAAACCCGAGCTGAGTTCGCTTCGCTATCACGACAACTGCGGGCGAAAAGGGGATGCTAAAATATGTAAATACCGAATTTTTGTTTTTTTTCACAACGTACTCCGACTCACTCGTTGCACGAGGTACGTTTAATTATTCGCTAGCGTGACTATTTCGACACCGATTTTCAAGGATACCACCGGCACAGCCAAGTCAAGCGAGAAAAATTTATACTCCGGTGGCCTTGCCCACAATACTCGGTGAACCGTTGCAGGAATTTCGGCCATTTAGGCGAATTTTTCGGGGAAGACCGGCGATAATACGCTCTTCGATTTAAACGCTTCGCAGTATATAAGTAATTAAAAGGGGAGGTTTTGGAAAATAGGTAGGAGGGGTACGCGTATACACACGTAGTACTTAGATACCATCACTTATATCTAGGCAAACGAAAGAAGAAAAAAACAAACAACAAACAGTAAAACGACACGGTATCGGCTCTTCTTAAGAACTATCACTATCCAATGCACTGGTAGGCTCTTTTTCGATGTAGCTATCCGCATTGCCCTGTAATTCGGTCGCGTCAGCTATATCGTCGTCGGCGTCCAGTTTCGCGTCGCTGGTGCAAACTCTACATTTACAGCAAACGATGCAAGGCGCCGCCAGCAGCAGCAGAGGCGACGCTATCAGCAGCAGGATGCCGAATCCGGCGAAAATACTGATTACTTGCGTCCGGTGCCAGATGACCGATGCTCTGGAATGACCTAGTTTGTTCTTGCATGGACCTTTGTCGTAATGCCGCAGTAGAAAATCATCCTGGAAGAAAAATTACGAATGATGTTAGACTCGTGATCGAACGGTTGCGGAAATATCGTTAAAATGGTTTTAAATATCATAGAAAATAAATCGAAAAGTGTTAAAATTGCGTCGAAATTGTTTCAAAACATTAAATTTGTCTTGTCTTGTCTTGTCTTGAAAAAATGCACTGAAATGAAATAAAAAGTGATGATGTGACCAGATACGAGTATTTTTTCGAAATACGTTATTTACCATAAAAAATGTAAAATATCTTAAATATTGTCATTAAATTTTAATCATGATAAATACTGAAAAAAGGGTCAAAAATCATGAAAATTGTTGAAAATATTGTGGAAGTTATTCAAATTTGAAAAAAATTGGCGAAAATATCGAAGAAGTGGTAAAAAAAAATCACGAATTAATGACACAAATTGGAATTTTCGACGATTTTAATGATTTATTTTTGAGAATTTTTACATTTTTTAAATCAATTTTTGTGAAAATTTTGACAAATTTCAACATTCGACGACTTTTATTGCTCTTTGGTTATTTTTATTATATTTTAATGAAAATCTAGACAAATTTTACATTGAAATTGGCGAGATTTCCATGAAAATCAATTACTCGTAAAATATCGTAAAAAAGGGTGAAAACCACCCCCACCCCAACAAAAAGTGGAAAATTTGAGGATTTTCAGAAAATTTTAAATCAAAATTGGGAATGGGCGAGATTTCCATGAAAATCAATTAAAATATCGTAATAAAGGGTGAAAACTCAAAATAATCAAGAACGCCCCCCTCCCCCCACCCCAACAAAAAATAGAAAATTTGAGAATTTTCAGAAAATTTTAAAACAAACTTGGGAGAACTGCGAGGAAAATATTTTCATTTTCAACAAACTAAAAAAAATGAAAATATAATTTTTTGAAAGTTAGAAAAAAACAATTTCAGCACATTGAAAAAATTTTACAGATAAAATGGAAAATTCTTAAAATAATAATTGGAAAATTTCAAAAAAAAATTATAATTTTGAACAGAAATTCAAAAACCAAAAAGCACGAATTTCAAAAATAAGACAAACAAAAGATAAATCCATATATATAATATATAAAATCCACGAAGCGACGTGTCCGTCTGTCCGTCCGTAACCCTGACATTTCAGGTGACTTTTAGACATTTTGTCAGACTTTCTGTTGATGGCATTTTTCAAAAAGCAT
>FIZU01009276.1:0-13631 GCA_900064475.1 Pseudococcus longispinus
GGAAATTTTTTCAATTTTTTTCGAATCTTCTTTTGTACTGAAATCTGAGTTTTAAAACTTTAAAGTGTAATATCTGCATGTTGTTCTTGATATATATTATGTAGTATACCTATTATGTAAAACAATATTTTTTCAGAATTTTTTAACATGGTGGAAGACCTTCAAAAATGCAAAAAATCAATTTTTTCTGCCATTTTTCAACCTTAATGCGGTCATTTTTGTGTGAAAATTTTTTTTATTGCAAAATATCATCAAGTACACCTAAAAACATCGTTAATCTGAATTTGGATCAAATTGTTCATTTCTTCAATTTTTTTCAATTTAATTTTAAAATACACAAATGACGTTATTTTGGGAACCTACGACCCCCTCCCAGGTGACCTTAGGGCCTAAAATTTATGTCTGCCCTTGTTTCAACTTGGCATTTGTCGTATACTGCAATATCTGCAAAATCGAGTGTTTTTAATTTTTTTTACCAATTCTTACGAATTAAATATTTCTGACAACAAAAAATTGTGCATAAGGTAAGATGAAAAAACAATGAAAAGTTTTTGAATTTGCTGAAATTGTAATTTATGACAATTATCGAGTTGAAACATGTTTAGACATGAATTTTGGACCCTCAGTCAGGTCTCCTAGGAGGGGGTCGTGGGTTCCCAAAATTACGTCATTGGAGCATTTCAAAATAAAATTGAAAAAATGAACAAATTTGGTCCAAATTCAGGTTAATGATGTTTCTAGGTATACTTTGTGATTTTTTGGAATAAAAAAAATTTTCACACAAAAATGACCGCTATAAGGGTGAAAAATAGTAGAAAAAATTGATTTTTTGCATTTTTGAAGGTCTTCTAACACATTAAAAAATTTTGAAAAAATTGTTTTACATATAGATATACTACGCAATAATATATCAAAAAAATTTTGCCAGGTTAGAAACAACATGCAGATACTACACTTTGAAGTCTTTAAAACTCAGATTTCAGTACGAAAGAAGATTCGAAAAAAATTGAAAAAATTTCCGGAGATGACCCTTGGTATGGTCCATCATCCCTGCAAGTTTGAAAAAATTCGGTAGGGAATTTCAGAATACAAAAATTTACGAGGAAAATCGGCATTTCGAGCGATATGATAGGTTAGGCGTGAGGCAGGGGGCCAAAATTTTTACCATCGAGTTTTTAAACCATAAGGACCAACTAACGCCAGAAAGTTGGAAAATCCCAGCCAAGGTCCGATTCACCATTCTTACCCGGCTATGTTCTTTAACATTTCTATTCAAACTTATTTTCTTTTTTTCGAATTAAAAAAACTAAAATTTCTAAAAATATCTAAATTTAAATATCGCAGCAAACCACCCAATGTTTAGCTGCGTCGCTGACTCATGTGATTATTGCACCAAAGCTTCGAATGCAATCCAACTCTAATGAAATTTTCTTAGAATAATTACAGTATTCTATTCGATATCTAATAATTAGAAAAAAAAACGACCAACCTATAATCACCTATTGCCTAATTTCACACATGCAATAATAATCTGCATATGAAAAAATAATGCAACAAAAAAAAACCATTTTACTTATTTGGAAAACATGTCAAAACACAACGATTGTCGTATCGTCGTCAACTATCAAGTTAGTCTACGAGGACGAGGACGAATGACTGACGAACACCGCTCTACCCTTTTACCTTAGCTTGTGATCGCCGCCGAATCAACATCAACATTCAACATTCATCGTATACTCCGTATTAAAACCTGCCTTTACACGATAACGCACGAGTAGATAAATTTTGAATTTTTCACTATTAGTATCAGTATGTAGTCGATGTGAGTTCAATTATTAATAATGAAACATATGCGGTCGCATCGTAAACGTTAAACCAGTTCCGAGTTGGTGGTACAAATCGCAATAAGACGAAACGAAGGAAAAAATTTCTAAAAATCGCGTACGCTTATTTTTTTATCAGTTTTTGAAATCGTCATCTTCAATATGGCCCAAGAGACGAAAACAATGCCTCCTAAAACAAAAAGTAAGTGATTCATTTTTAAATAATGTTCAATTTTTCCGAACTAGTGCTAATTGTAGAGATGATTCTGCGACGTAGGTGTTGGAGAAAATTACTAGGTAGGTGGTTGAGAAGTTTTTGAGAAAAATTCGATCCTGATTTTCATAAGATTCTTGTTAGGTGCTTAATTACGTATGCGTAAGGTGGTTTTTTCCTCAAAATACCAAAAGCTACTTTTTTTTTTTTTTTTTTTTTGGAAATTGTGCTTATTTAGTTTTATAAATTATTTCTCTCTCTTGTCTTAAATATCTACGTAAGTTCTCCGAACTGTCCCTAGCAATTTTTTTGTTTTTTTATTTACTTACGAAAATTGATAATAAGATTCCCATTCAGCGCCATCCTTATACTCTTCTAATAATCACAAATGCTCCATTTTTGATGAATTTATCATTCTATGTAACTACATGGTCGCACGTACGTTTGAGTTAGTTGTTCTATGGCCAAATTTGGAACATTGTTGATACGTATACATATGTATTAAGTAGGCTGGTATTTTATTTACACTACGACACGTAAAAAGTTCAGTATCAACTGCATTATAAATGCTCAGATCCACTGTGATTATGTTTATAACATGAAGTGACCTCACATAAAGAAAGCAATACAGAAATAACTGGGTAGAATAATGAAATTAAACGTATTTCATGAACAATATACCTTTAGGATTTTATTTAAAAATATTCCGATCAAAATAACCGATTATTGTAGAGACAGGAGCTTACCTGCCTACATTATTCAGTTCTCTAGATATTCGTACATCCAACAAGTGATTAGCATTTTACAGTCGAGTAATTTGGTCGAGCATCTGTAATTTTACTAGATTTCAATTACTGATTCATTAAATACAGGAAGCTGCACGGTGTTGAACGGTTTAGAATATGCAGGTGGCAATGGCGTAGGAAGCAAATACCGAAAAAATTTCTGTTCGAAAAATTCGTTTCGTAATTTTACCAAAAGATGAGCTATTGAAAATTTTTTTGATGTTTTTACTTTTCGATTGATTTTTATCCTACTTTTGAATCACAAATGAAAGAATTTGATGACGTCTCAAAAATTAGATTCGAATAAAATTGATGGTTTTTTTGCCTAACTTCTCAAGATTTTTATTTAACTTGGTTTGTATGTATCTTTGACAAATGTTTCGAATTGTTGCCAGTCCCAAAATAGACGTCTTTTTTGAGCGATTTTTTCTCATGATGTCCTTTGTTAATTAGGCACTGATTGAGTAGTTCTTGACACAATTGAATCTTTTACTTTTAAAACTTGAAATTTGTACGTATATTCAGCTGCACCTATGTGTATATTTGTATATTAATCAAGGAGAGATTTTATCAGTGACGTAGTTACATACGTATTAGTTTTATGGGTTCAACCTGCTCTTCCTCTGTCAATAGCATTGCCAGACTTGTGTTTAATAGCGGTAGGAAGGGGTCCGTCTTCAGTCAAAAGTATACGATGGGGTTGAAATTATAGAATCTCAGAATCTCAAAATAAGTAACTTGATATACTTAGTTTTATTAATTTTTTTAATTCAAAAATACCTATCTAATAGAATAGAAAATTAAACATTTTTTTTACAAAAATTCTCCAATATCTTTTCAGAAGTTGAATTAATATAATTTGTTAATATTCAATTTGTTATCAACAATGGTGTATGACAAAAAAATCAAGTTTTTAGGTCGTCAGGGGAGGGTGCAAACCAGGGCGGGTTATCTCTAGCATTTTTTTTGGAGTGTTGGAGGGAGAAAAAGAAAAAAAATTGTGAGGTGACGTCAATAAACCATGGAAATATGTTGGATTTTCGACTTGATCTCCCATTTTGCAAATTGGGTTTAAAACTTTGAAATTTTCAAGAATTTAAAAAAAACAATTTCTATTTTTTTAAGTTTTTTTTAAGGTGAAGTTGTAATTGTATGGTTACCCTAAGTACCGGATGTCCCATAATATTTGACACCCCCCCCTGTGACATTTTGTTCTCAAATTGGTAACATTTGAACCAAACTGACCAATGAGCGTTTGTTTTGTTTTATCAATGTTACCAACTTTTGAGCGAAATGTCACAGGGGGTGCCAGATATTATGAGGCACGCGGTAGAAGAGTAAAAAAATCGTTGTCAATTTTTCCTGATTTTTTTTAGGGATGTTCAGATGATTTTGGTACATGGGCAAAATGGTTGTTTTTGAGGATATCTCAAAATTTAATAAAAAAACCAGGTACATACGATTTCATTAATATTACGAGTTCGATCACAGTATAAAGATGTTAGATTTTCACTGCAGGTACACATAGGACGAGTCCCGACTCCACTTTCCTTCTCGAGGGGTTCTCAAATTTCCTTCATTACACGAGATTACCTTCTATAAATTTGAGTTTATTTCAGAGCAATTTGAGAACCCCTCAGGAAATTGTGTCAAGGTTCGTCCTATGTGCATCTGGAGGGAAAATCTAACCCCAAGTAATATCGCCTCAAACACAGCCATTTTGGCCATTTACAAATATCATCCGAACACCTCTAAAAAAAATCAGGAAATTCATGAATTTTGTCTACTCTTCTATGGTAAAAATACAGCCAACTATGTACTATCCACAAAAATCTAAAGAAATTCAAAATTATTCTTTTTGAAATTTTGAAAATTTGATTTAAAAATTTTGAAGCCCAACCATAAAATAGAGGTTCAAGTAAGAGCCCTAACAATTTTTTCATGGTCTTTTGACATAGATACCTATATAATTATATGATCCCTCAACTTTTTTTCGATCCTTCCTCAAGTCTAGACCCACTGGACCCCTCTTTGACTACGCCACTACGCCCTCATTTTGTAATTATAAAAAAATTTTAACATCTTTGTATAGTTAGGTTCAACTTTTCATTACAAAATCATTTTTTTTTTTAAATCTAGGATCGTTATAAAATCAAAACAAGATCAAGCCACGCCCACTTGTTATTTTATATTGAATATGCTAATGGTAAAAATTATGTTTTTATGCAACTCTAGTCATCGAAATCTAAACCTACCCTTCCCCCACCCCATGGTTTCATTCTGGCTACGCTATACACAGGATAACCCAGTAAACACTTTTCCAAAATACTCGATATTATTAATAAGACTAAACCGATCTGAGGTGTGGACAGAGGGGCATTTGATCTCCTGATACTTGTGGAATTACGTTTCAAATTGGTAAAATTAAATTATGGTAAGAAAATGAGTAAAATTGACGATCTTTTTTAATAAAAAATTTTGAAACGATCAGAATTCTAAATTGGAAAAATTGAAAACAATTATTCAAGCTAGAAAATTTTATCCGCCTCCCCCGAAATTGGCCTTATTGAGAGGTAAAAATCAAAAATTTTTGACTCGGATGAAAACTTTCACGATGTTTACTCAAAATTCAATTTTTCTTTAATTTTTTCGACTCGAATCATGAAATGTTTTTTTTTTAAATTATTGTTCTGAAAAAAAGCACATCGTGCATACTCGTATATAAATTTTCCAACGAAAAATACTTATAATTTTGTCATTCGAAAAAAGAGGGGAAAGTTTCCAGTTACCTCGTCCAAAGTCTAATTCATTCGAGAGTAGATCTTCTTAAAACGCCAAATTAAAAAAAAATCAAAAATGGGTAGTTGAGTTTTGAGGGATTCTTCTACTTAAAGCGAAAAGGTACTTAGGCGCGTTACGAAGATAGAATTTGGTGAAATGTGAACAATTTCTAAAAATTACAATTTTTCGAAATGTTTAGGTATGAATTATTTAATTAAAAATTTTCATTTTCATACTTTCATTTAGGAGTTTTTGGTTAATTTTTGATAAATGTTCGAAAAGAAGGATTTACTTTTGGCACCAATGACTGGAGCAATTGAATTTTACGACTTCAAAAATCTATCAAATAGGTATAAATTTCGTTGTAGTAGGCTACATAAATTTGAATTTTATTCGCTAAAAGCCTCTTTAATTTTGAATGATGAATATAAATAGTCTAATATCTACATTGAATAAGTAATTTGTTTTTATGAAATTTTTAAAAATATGTAGGTAAGCTTTTGATTATAATTTTGAAATAGACAGGCCTTCTATTTTCGTACCTTCATTTTATATCTTTGTACAATGATGATCGACGAATAATTTCCAACCATACGTTGCGATGTACCTACAGGCTACAATTTGATAAAAATGAATATTTGAAAAAACAGCTCAACGTTGTCAAGTTGGCCAATTGGCCATAAACGATAATTCGATAAAGTAATTTCGCCAACATCACGAAAGAATTTCTAAGAAATAATCGATCTATCGTAATTTACCTTAATACTACACAGATAGATTCATTTGCGAATAATACAAGTAATTTATGCATGTACATATTATTAATACCATACCTACCTAATTTTAATATAATTACGTACCTATAAATACGGCGAGAACGATGGTACATTTATAAAGTATCTAACCTAAAGTATGCCCCGAAGTTTGATTTTTTAAAATCATAAATGAACGATTACGAAAATTATCCAAAGAGTAAAAAAAAACTACTTAAGTATATCTATTAAGCGTAGATTGATAATAATTATATTGCATATAATACATTTCGCGAATTATCATAGCCGGTTTAAAATTTTCTCTGAAAAAATGCCTCAGGTCTTGGAAAAATCCAGTTTCTTTTATTTATCGATTTTTACAAATTTTATTATTCACAGGTGAAAGAAATTCCTTCAAAAAAGTAAAAAAAAATTATTTTCCTGAAAACGATTCTCAATGAAATGTTTTTCCATCATTGTAGAATGATAGTTTAGTATCATGATTTATTTATAACAATTTTAGCAGATTTTCAAGAATGGGTGAGAGTGATATATTTTGGCTGAAATTTTTATAAGAGGTCAAGTGCTACTAGAAATTGAAACCTATTGAATTTGAGAAAAATCTGTGAACCGGTTCTCAGGTAATTTTCGAATAAAACCTTCAAGTCCCTCTAGCGCCTTCAATAAAGCAGTTAGGTGAAATTTGTAAATAACCTTTTTAATAGAACTTAAAAAAATACGCCAAAAAGATCATATAATATTTTCATTTTTGTGAACTGGTTTTCGAGATATTCGCAATTAAATATTTCATTACTCTATAACTCCTCGAATATAGCTTTAAGGTGAAATTATACGTAACTTTTTTGATAGAACTTAAAAAGATACACAAAAAAAGTCATATGTTATTTTCATTTTTGTGAACCGGTTCTCGAGATATCTGCAATGGAAAACTCCGATGCTTTCTAGCGCCGTTTACATAACAGTTACGTGAATGCTGTGCATAACCTTTTTGATAGTACTTAAAATAATAAACAAAAAATATTATATATTATTTTCATTTTTGTGGACCGGTTCTTCTGATATTTGCAATGGAAAATTTTTATACACTCTGGTGCCTTAAATATAACAGTTACATGAAAATCGCAAATAACCTTTTTCATTGAACTTAAAAAGACTTTCAAAAAAGATCATAACCTTATTTTATTTTTGTGAACCGGTTCTCGAGATATTTGTGATGATACAGTACGCTTCTCCAAAAATTAGGTTTACAGCTGAGATGAAATTTTTACGATCGTTGAAGAATTATGATAATGAAAAAATCAGTTTTTCTGACGCATTTGCCGCGTTTGAGTTTTTTTTTAACCATCCGCATAATTTCGGGGTAAATTAGCTTCCGTATGGTAGAATCGATGTCTTTGAAAATTCGCCACAAATTCTGGTTTAGTAACCTTAACTGCAAAACATCTGCATAAACGTAAAGGAACATCTTTAATTTTCATGACCAAGTGCAAAAATAATACGATTGGTTTTCGAAGGTTCGATCAAGGCATCTCTATTTCCTACACGCGTGTATAAAAAACCTCTGCATAGAAACTGCCATATTATATCTAGGTTCTAGTTCTAGGTTTCCTATATTGAATTAAAAGCGAGTAAAATCGCTGCACCGAACGCCAGTGATCGGTGAAATAATTGATGAAATAATCGCGCGGCTTTCATTGAACCATTAAAACGGTCAAAATCTACCATATCGACGTCCTCGTCTTTGACATGCGTAACCTTGTTCAGATATTGGTGACTATAAAGATATTCTGCAAATAAAACACGTTTTGTAGCAGCACCGCACATAATACATTATATTTATGCATTCGTGGAAATTAAAGATGCAATTTCGCTCGTCCGAGGAAATATTTTTCTAAAAAGTAATCTTATCTGTGCGGTAAAAATAAATATTTTGCAAGTTCAAGTTGATAATTAACGTGACATGTGTGAATGCTTTCTTCGACTTATGCAACGAGTTCGATAGACTTAGCTACCGCAGAGAAAAAATTTTTAATGTAGATGCTGTTTTTTAAGGTCGAAAATTTTCGTACAATAGAAGAATCGTTAATTAGTAGACGACAACGGAATCCCGAGATCTCGCTGAAACAATATGAATCTTATAAGGGGGATATCTATAATATATGTGCGAAGGACAGCCGCACAACCTTTATGATTTATTTACGAAACTGAAATAATAATGATTTAATTAGTTAATAACTTCGTTAACGTGCTGCTTACGATACTTACCGATAATTCGAAATATGCAGTGTTACCTACGTAAGATACAAATTCATAACGAACCGTTAGCCAGGTACATCTAATAGGTATAATTTGACAAAATGACCAATGTGTATGGGACATGGCTAAAATTTTGATATTTCAGCCCACTGAATAATACAATCAATGGAATTCGCCTCGCGAGATTATTCTTATTGTTAAAATTATCTTTGTGATGCTTCAACGTGTGATTTTTCATGGGTTTTTGAAACGTAGCTACGAGTATGTTGGTTAGCCTAATACGTGGTTTAAGGTGACCATCGTTTTAACAAATTAACATGAGATGATTTGTGTGTCCAAAAGGTCACGAAGAAAAATAGCAGTGCGAATAGGAATCTAAACGGTTAATTTACAGGTGACATGATGTTTTCCGAAAGTCGAAACTGTTTCATTTTAAATGATTCACATATAAATATAATATAGTACTTTCCATCCATTGAAACGTGCATTACGTTTTGAAATATTTTGCACGATTTATCAATAATTATGATTTTTAATCTTGATGGAAAATACCTACTGCGTGAAAATTCTATTAATACATTAATCATCGTTCATTATTAGTAGCTGTATCACGATAATTAAGATGTATAGAAAGACTATGGTGTATCAAATCGAGATCGACGTGATTGCAATTATGAATAGGTGTATTTGATTCTCTTTTTAAAAATATTATCTGATAGAATAATGAATGAAATCAGTTTGTGTAGGTACCCAGATTACCCACTACCTATTTACCTGTCTAAAGTAGCAGTATTTTCATTGTGTTGTTGCAATTTTTTGCAACAGGAGTCTATCAGATGGTTATTGTAAATACTGATTAAAAAAACGAATCATGTTGTCAATATAATGACCGTAGGTACCGTAGAATTATACATCGACCTTCTATATGCATTGACATACCTAACTACCTATATCTATATTGAAATTTCATTTTAATTTGAATAAGAACCTATCTTATTAAAAAAAAATTAATTCTAAATTTTGATTTTTTGACTTTGAAGAAAGGAAAATTCGAATTTCTGCTCTTTTTCTAAGCCAAAAAAAAATTGTTTCAATTCTCAAAAATTTTCCAAGTCCAACAAAAAATCAAGTGAAATCTAATGTCTGACAAAATGTTCAAAACTCATAATCGAGGAATTTCGATTGATCGAATACAATTTCTGTGTTACAAAATGTCTAAAAGTAAGTGTGATTTCTGATTTTTTTGTACCAACTGCAACAAGTCATTTGAAATCTCAAAAAAAATTGCCAAGTCCAAAAAGTCAAGTCAAATATCCGACCTCTGACAAAATGTCTAAATTTTCCAAATGCGGAGATTTCAAAGGCTGCTTAAAAAAATATCACAAAGTCAGTTTGCCAAAAGGTAATTTTAAATTTCAAAAATTTTCCAAATACAAAAATAATAGGTAATTTCTGACAAAATATCTAAAAGTCAGAATTTATGAAACTTTCCAATTTCAAAAAGTCAGATTAATCCAGTGTAATATAATATTTGACTTTTAGAAACTTATGCTTAACGATTTTAACCGAAAATGACAATTTTCACTTTGAAATAACAGTTTCGACCCAAAAAATTACAATTTTGACAAAAAATGATAGTTTTGGACCAAAAAATGACAATATTGACAAAAAATGACGATTTTGACCAAAAATGACAATTTTTACCTCGAAATGACAATTTTTACAAAAAATTACGATTTTTTCCTTGAAATGACAATTTTGACCAAAAATTCACAATTTTTTCAAAAAATTACGCTTTGGACTAGAAAATAAATAATGACAAAAAAATGACAAGTTTGACAAAAAAATGACAATTTTGACAAAAAAATGACAATCGACGGAAAAATAATCGATTAATCGATTATAATCGTATTCACCTTGTAATTCACAAAAAGTAACCCATCAGACATACCAGAGTTGAAATCTGGAGAAGAAGCGAAAGCTTCAAAGCGAGAAATCGAAAGTCGAGAACAATTTTGGAATTTGGAGGCAAAGGAAAATGGGGGGGAAAAAAGTGAAAGAAATGCGATTAAGTTTGCAATTTCGAATTTCGAATAAACTTTTCCGCAAATCAATTATCTTTGATTTTTGGGTTCTTATCTGTCGTCTCTGTCAAATGTTTAGAAAAATGATGAAACCTGTATCGCGTAACAAGTAACAACAACCAGAAAACCAATCAAAAGAACAAAAAAAATGATTAACGATTATTCGATTATTGATGATGAATAATCGAGCAATCGATTATGTGATTCCAAAGGAAAATAATCGCTCTTCGATTATTTTTTGGGTCGATTAATCGATTATTTGATTAATCGATTAATAATCGCCCAACACTATTTCATACTCAGAAAACTTGATTCTCTCGTCATCAAAATTTGTCATCGAACACAGAGGTCCAAAAATTTCCAGATTTAGTGTACAAAAAATTTAAAAACCGCGTATTTTTACAATTTAAATAGAACCCAAATAAAAAAATTACCAACACAGTTTCCTAATATATGTTTACTTTTTCAGGTTACATCCCTCAACGATATGTATTCGGATTAATGGGATTTTTGGCGGTCGCAAATGCGTACTGTATGAGAAACGTACTCAATCTAACCATCACTGAGATGGTAGTCCACCATCATAGCAAAGGCGATAAAGTCATAATCGATCCGTACTCGTGTCCTGGAAATTTAGAAATTAAAAATCATTCCGATCCGGTAAGATGATCAATTTTTTGAAATTTAATTTCCTTCTCTTTCTAAGCTACGTAATTTAATTCGTTGCCTACAATTACATTTTTCGGTCAATTTACAGACGAACGAATTCGACTGGGATGAGAAAACGCAAGGTGAAATTTTAGGATCATTTTATTTCGGTTATGTACTCACACACATTCCTGGAGGATTAATAGCGGAACGTTACGGTGGTAAACATGTGGTCGGATATGGAATTTTATGCACTGCCTTACTAACCATTTTAACACCTTTTGCCGCCAGACAAAGTGCCACTTCGCTTATCGTCGTTCGCTTCATAGAAGGACTCGGTGAGGTATGTAATGCTCATTGTACGTTCTTGTAATTAATATCGTTATAATAATTCTTTTCGAACTGCGACTGGTGTTTTCGACTTTTGACCCAAAAGCGACATACCTACCTACGTAGATACGAGTGTTATATTTATGCTTATCTACCTACGTGAATACTCGTTTCATTCAACCCTGTTGATGGCATTGTATACAATAGCATATTGCTTGCTAAAAGAGATAGCAGATTGTTAACGATTTTCATCCATGGCTTTTGTTCAAAAATTGAACACTTTTTCTGATTTTTTCATTTAAACTCAATTTTTTCACCTTTAGGTAGGTATAATTTTACCGTCGGGGACTTGGGGATGGGGTTTAACTTACCATTCCACCATGACCAAATTACATTTCCGGTCGGAAAAATTTGAGAAAATACGTAAAATTATCCATTTAAAAAAATTTAATTAAAACTTTTCATTTAAAAAAAAAAATTGAAAAGTCTAATGATGGTAGAAATATGCATTTTTGAGTCAATTTCAAGCAGTATATTTTTAGATCTATTCTATTTAGAATAGCCCCTCAAGGGCCGATTCAGTTCTTTTTTTTGCCTACTCTGCCCCTGTTCAACTTTCATTAGGCAAAGTAAATATTTGATCATTTTGACATAAAGATTTACTGAACAAAAATTGATGAAATTTGAAATATACAGGGTGTGCTAGGAGAAGTGATACAATCTCGAGATTTGAATATAACTAGTAAGAAAAAACGGTAGACGAACATGTTGCCTATCTATAAAAAATCTAAGGTTCAAATGCATTTTTAAGGAAGGCTCTGGTGTGGTAAGGGAGTCAATCGGCATCTGGTCGAATTTAAAAATTTTTTCAGGGCTTCCGATTTGTTATAGTAAAATATGATTTTGGAGCGGAATCCTTTACCTCGCCCACTGGGGGCTGAACCCCCCAAATTGTGGTTTTAAGCTAAAAAATGTTATCTCAACGAGTTTTCGATAGATTTTTGTCAAAATTGGTATGTGGGTACAAGTACTCAAGGGAAACGTTGTGAAATTTTTTCAGATTTTTTCAACCCCTACAATGACCTTGAAATCGACTTTGAAAACTTAAAATTGCCACAAAGAGTACAATTTTGGTGCGAGCATGAAAAAAAATTATTTTCTCATTTTTCGAACCAATTTGTACGACTCAGAATTTTTTTGGATTTTTGCCAGGGAGGGGTCATACCTAAATCTTCAAAAACCCGTCTTTTTAGTCCGTTTTTCTCCCTTAACTAGATCATTTCGGGTCAAAAATTTTTTTCTTGCAGCATATCATACAACAACACCAAAATACACCATCAACCTGCATTTAGATCAAATTCGTTCATTTTTCCTTTTTTTTTCCAATTTTCTTTTAAAATACCCGAATGACGCCGTTTTGAGAACTTACAATCTCATCCGAGATGAGCTAAGGGTCATAAAAATCCTGTCTGGACTTATTTCAAGCCGATATCCATCAAATATTGTTATTTCATCAAAATCGAGAAACTTTAAGTTTCTTTTGATTTTTTTCACAAATTGAATATTTTTGATTTTGGAAAATTTTACATAAAATAAGTTGAAAAATAAGACAAATTTTTCGCTTATAAGTTGTTGCTAGTTTAAAAATTGAAATTAAAAAATTCTAAGATGATGAAAGTAATGAATAGTACTTTGAAAACTGAAAATTTTTTGTCGTGATACCTTTTGCCTAACTTGAAAATTGAACAGGCAAAGTAATATTGAAAGTGATAATACTTAACTTTGGAATTTTGAATTTACTTTGAATACGTGGTCTGACAATTGTTTCCCCGGAATTTTGCCCTGGAGGGGCAGGGAATAACATGAGGGGGAAACTTACCCTAAATACCTTCACAGTAGTCTCCTCCGAGGTCAGCGCACCTTTGCCATCGATTGAC
>FIZU01009290.1:0-12949 GCA_900064475.1 Pseudococcus longispinus
GGGGGGGGGGGGGGGGGAGGTAGAGGGTCAAAATTTTTACCAGCGAGTTTTTAGATCATAAAGACTAACTTCCACTAGAAAGTTCGAAAATCCCAGCCGAGGACCGATTCACCATTCTTACCCGGCTATGCTCTTTATTCAGTTTTTTAAGTACGACTTATTCCCATAATTGAAAATTGGTTTTGATAAGATTTTTTTCGAAAATAAATTTACCCCTTGAATATTCGAGATAGGCAGCATGTTCATCTGAAGTTTTTTTTAGTGGTACCCTGTTTTATCCAAATCTCGCCTATGACAGACGACTGCTGGAAACCCTGTATAAATTCTGCTCTTATGCTCATCGATCATTAACCATTTTTAACTGAAAAATTAATCTTTCGTTTGATTTATGACAGAGTAATTCGAACAGTCCAAATGAGAAAAGAAAGAACGAAGTTTTCGATGGAGAAGAACCCTCCGATATTGAGCAACTAAAACATCAGCTAAGTGTCGAAAGAAAACTGAGACAAGATGCTGAACGAGAATTGAACGCTCAAGTGAATATTTTGCTCAACTGTTTACCTTTTATTCAACGGAACGCCTAATAAATATGATTTTTTGTCATAGATTTGCATCAAAGCTGAAATGGAAGTCGCCATGAAATTATTGGAGAAAGATATCCATGAAAAACAAGATACCATTATTTCTTTAAGGAAACAATTAGAGGATATCAAAACGATAAACTTAGAAATGTATAGAAAACTTCAGGTAAGTTTTAATTTACCAAACATCACGTTTAATTATAAAATGAAAAAAATACTTGAAATTAATTTTATATAAATATTCGACATTTTTACGAATTTGAAATGATAAAAATGATAAATTTTATTTTACCATTCGACGCGTGGCGTTCTGGAAATTTTAATTTAAGTCTTATTCGAATTCTTTTGCCAGTCTACTTCCGCAAAGTACTGCATCAGTTTTATTTTACTTTTTAAGTTTTTCTTTTAGTTTAATTTTCGTTATTATTTCTTTTTTCAAATTGAAAAAAAATAAAATTCATTTCAAGAAATGTCTTAAATCGATATCGATATCGATTTTTAGGTTTAATTATATCTATGGTTGACGCTTAATCTATGACGTTTAGGAATGCGAAGAAGAATTGACACAGAAAGCCGAAGTTGTGAGTCGTTTACAAGCGAAAACTTTACAAATTGGACAGATGTTGAATAATTTACAAAGATTTAACCATTTATTAAACGACGATAACGCCAATAATAGGAATATGGACAACAAGGCGTCGTTTTCGCGATCAAACAAAAATCCGCAAATTAAAATCAAACCGAATACGTTGGTTTTTCAAGAAATTCCCAAATGGAGCGGAAACTCTGTGAAAAGAAGTCCGAAATCGCTCGAAACTGAAAATATCGAACAAGAGAAACGAAATTGTGCCAAAGATGAGCCTCAACCATCTGATGTAACTGATTCGGTATCTAGTGAAAATAACCAAAGCAAGGAACCAACTCCTAAAGACGATGAACAGGTTGTGACGGAAACCTCCCAAAATATTGATTCTGATAAGACTGAATCTTAAACGTAGTATTTTGCAAAATTATTTTATTACAAAGATTCCATATTTTTGAAACCTTTTCTGGTCAAATATCTAGTCGGTAATTTTATTACGTATTTGTAGCCATTTTTTAGAACGATTTTAAACATTTTTTGCAATTAACCTATTTACCTATTGCAATAATTGAAGTAATTTGGGAAAATACCTATTTTGATTTTCCTTCGCATTTATATCGCCTCTACGGTGGAATTTTTACTCATTTCATTACTTGTTATTAAAAAAATTGAGCTTTTGGTAAATTATACTTTATAAAGTGTATTTTTAACATAGCTAATTAATATAAAAGGGTAATCACCATCAACTTGATTATTTTCATATTAAAAACACGAATTTAATTCAACAAATAAAATACCTAATTTAGCTTTTTTTAATATACTTAATGCGATCATATTAAACGAAAGTTGTTTCAGGATTATGAAAGGATTCTGAAAGAAAAAACAATACTACTAAATATTATAACATATCAGCGAATTAATGAATCGATATTAAAAATAATTACCTATTATATTACCAATCTAGTCCTTTAGAATTTAACGTTAATACGTTAAGATATTACTTCTTGTTATTATTACGTACCTATTTATTGTCTTTAAGTGATTTTTGTTCTGATTTTGTAGCGTCTTTTTAGTATTCTCAATTTTTTCGTTTTTCTTCAAATGGAACTGTATGCTTTGATTTCTGCCCTTGAAATCAATCAAATTAAACTATCGAAATGAGAAATACTTTCGAGTAATAGCTTCTAGAATAATTTTGTCAACGTTGAAATTTTACATGTGAAAACACGTGATGGAATTTTCAAATAATTTTCGGTCATTTTTAGGTCAATTATGGAAATTTTCGTCTTGATCGTGAGAGCTTTAAATTTTATTCAAAATTTCGGTGAGATCAGCTGACCTAAACTATCACTTTTTTCTAGCTGAAATTAAAAACAACACAAGTGGTTAGTTTCTTACCGAAAAATCTTCTTTTAAATATAACTAAATTAAATATTAAATATCTAAAATTTCTACTCGAAAACGACCACCTGAAAAATAATGCTTATTTGCATTATGAAAAGAATTATGTTAAAGAAACATGATGATGTATTTCGTTACCTCGCTTATGCATATTTTCCGATTTTATATTTTGTTATGTACGCAAAGTTTTATGATAATAAAAATTGTTTAAAATGATGTCAACTTCATTTATAAATAATAGATATTTTGTACATACTCAATGTAGATAAATTGGTTATGAGTATAGCTTATGGCCGCAGTCCGCTCGTCACTGATTTTTTATTTATTTTTTCAAAGGTTCTATTATATGAACCGTGTGCTTTACTTTGTGGAAGTATGATTTAGGCGATTTTATTTTTTAGATTTTTTCCCTTTATTTTATCATAGTTTACGGTATGCATGTGTATGTTTTTTTCTCTCAAATTGGTCGATGGCTTTGTAGTAGAATAGTTTTCGAATGAACCTCGAATGTACGTAGTTGGCTTTCCTGCTTTGATTAGAAGTATGTTATAATTCTAGGAATGCGAGAATAACCTCAAACATAAAGCAGAGCTGATTAATAAATTGGAAGCGAAAACCAGTACGATGGCTGATGCTTTGAAAAAAATGGATGAAAAGTAAGTTTTTGTGAAATGAGTTGATTTATTGGTAGCATTTGATTAATTAACCATTGTTTGATAGATTCGAAGTACTCGAACGTGAACGAATTAGTACAGTTGAAGCTCTGACGAAAGAAAAAGAGCAGTTGAAAATCAACACACATGTGGCTGGCTGCTTGGACGGTGAATTGAAAAAGGAACGGGGTAAACGAGAAAATTTAGAGAAGTCTTTAGAAGAAGAGAAGGATAAAATAGAAAAAATGAAAGAAGAAAACGCACAGCTTAAAATCATTGCTAGTGTAAGTTCGCCAGATCTACGATTATGTACAGGGTGTTCTGGTAAGAGTGCACCGCCTACAAATTAGAGATGCAGCTACCCAAACTACACAAGTGTATGTATGTTTATCGATATCACGATTTTAAGGGGCGAAGTTATGCACTGATTATGGCAATTTTTCAGAACGCCGTAACTCTGCTGATAATGAAGATAGGTGAAATTGTTTTGAAACTGTTTTGTAGAACTTTTTAAACTCTACAAAATGAGTTATTTGTGTTTGGCCTATTTATAAAATTGAAGGAGCTACAATGATTTGAAAATTTGTTGGATTTATAACTATTTCAATTTTCTAGTTGGACAAAATTTTTTAAGAATATTTTTTTGGAGCTTTTGAGCTCTACAAAATAATCTAATAATATTACGTCTACCTAACTCTAAAATTGAACACATACTTAAGAGACTATTTTTGAAAATTTATTGTGAAGAAGAAATTAAATGGTCTTTTCTTGATGGTGAAAATAGTCACTGACCCAAATTTGATAGAAAGTTGTCCTAAATATTATCCCTAATGTAAAAGCTCGTCTTACGAATTTTTGACCCCCCACTCCCTTGAATTATCAGGTCCTATATATTACGGTGTCCGTTATTTAAAAATTTTTTGAAATTGGGGGAGTGAACCCCCTACATCTCTTCTCTCTCACCCAACACTAAACTCAGAATTTTTTCAAATTTTTTTAACAAAATTAAACCGGCGCCCACAAGCTCCAAAGTTTAACATGAGATTTACGATTTTACGTTGAACACTTTATTTCTGAAAAACAATATTTTAAAATAAACTCAGTATCACAATTGAATATAATAAAAGTAGATGAAATTTCAAAAACTTCCGCGCAAATTTTTTTTTCCAAGCTGAAAATTGAATTTTTGGCAGGGGTTCGAAAAATATGGAATTTTTAAAATGATATGATTTATTTTTACTAAAAATGGAATGCTCTTTTTTTCAACATTTTTCATTATTTTCTTCACTTTTTTTTATCTATCAAAAAGTTAAAATTTGAATTTTTGGCAGGGGTTCAAAAAATGTGGGATTTTCTAAATTAGGTAATGCATTTTCCAAGATTTGTTAACATCAATTTTTTTAATCGCCTATTCCAAACTTTTTTGTTGAAAAAAATCCAAATTGAAAACTTCTTGGGCAGGGGTTCGAAAAATGTAAGATTTTTTAAACTAGAGCATTTTCCAAAATTTGTCAACATTATTTTTTTATTATTTTTTTTACACTTTTTTGTTTAAAAAAAAATCAAATTGAAAATTGATTTTGGTAGGGGTGCAGAAAATACGGAATTGTTAAAATTGATTTTAAAAAATGTTTTCGATTGTTAATTTTTCAATATTTCTTCTAAACTATTCAAAATTTAACACTTTTTTCGAGCAATCAGGGCGAATAATTTTTCGATGCTCTTGTACGCAGCGAAGAATATAATCAACTTGAAAAATTCCGTATTTTTACACCCCTGCCAAAATCAATTTTCAATTTGATTTTTTTTAACTAGAAAGTGTGAAAAAAATGATAAAGAAGTAATGTTCACAAATTTTGGAAAATTCTTTATAGCTTAAAAAATCCTACATTTTTTGAACCCGTGCACAAAAAATTTCAATTTGAATTTTTTTCAACAAAAAAGTTTGAAAAAAGTGATTTAAAAAATTGATGTTAACAAATTTTGGAAAACGCATTACTTTAGAAAATCTCAAATTTTTGAACCCCTGCCAAAAATTAAAATTTGAAATTTGAATAATAAATGGGAAGAAAATAATAAAAAATGTTGAAAAAAGATCCATCCTTAGTAAAAATAAATTATATCATTTTTAAAAATTTTTTTTTGAGAACCTCTGCCAAAAATTCAATTTTTAACTTGGAAAAAATTTTTTTCACGAAATTGTTTGGAATTTCATCTACTTTTAAATTTGAATATATTCAATTGCGACACCTAAAATGACTTTTTTCAGAAATAATGTGTTCAACATAAAATCTGTATGTAAATCCCATTTTTACCTTTGAACTTGAAGTTTAAAAATTTTTGAAATTTTTACAGAATGTGAATAATATATGGGTCACCTGCGGAAATTGTTTCAAAAAAGTTTTATTTTTATTTTATTAATTTTTTTGCACTTTAAAATTTTCAAAAAATTGCCGAACAACATTTTGAAGGAGCGTGACTGAATTTTTAGCATAAGATATGCTTTTACTTTGAGAAAAACCGTGAAAAACATGGTGAAATTCCGTCAAGAAATTTTGGCACGAAATCCCCTGATGATGTGCATCAACTTGACTTTTTGAACTAGGAAAATCGACTTTCAGACGTTTTGTCAGCCAGACTTTTTGAACTTGTTTTTTTTATGAGATTTTCAACGACTTTTTGGACTTGGAAAAAAATTCAGAAATTATTCTGATTTCTAAACATTTTGCCAGACAGAAATTGTATTGAATCAATAAACTACATTAACCTGACTTTCGTATTTTTCAATTCCAAAAAGTCTGCTGAAATTTTCCAAGTCTAAAAAGCTCAGGTGAAAAGTCAGTATGATCACTGAAAATTTCCAAGTCCAAACAGTTGACTTTCAAACATTTTGTTACTTTTTTTATCGTTCGAACTAGTAAAAGCTTATCCTATGTTTAATAATCAATACTTTCATACGTAGTATGAAAACAGAACCAACAAGGGGGTCCAGGGTGGTGAAGCCCCCGTGACGAGGCCCTAAAAAGAGTTTTTCCTCAACGTTTTGTGGTATTTTCAGGTATAATATATATTCTCTTCGACGTCCAAAATTAACTAGAACATGGTTTAAAAAATTTTAAATTAAAAAAAAATTCTCAGTTGACCTTTTTTTAATACTTGATGAGAAAAAAGTCCGAGCTCAGCGTTGCTCCCAAACTTCACTTAAAATGATTTTCTAAAAACTCAAAAATGTTTTGAGTCCCAAAAAAAATTCAAATCCTTCATCAATTAGGTATAAATAAAAACATAGTGTCCGTTATCTGTGAAAATTTTAGAATTTTTCACCTAGCCACTTAAGAATAATCTTGGGTTGAATTTTCGTTGTTAGGAGGTGATAATTTGGGAAAGAATGGGGGTAGGGATCGATAATTTAGGCTTTGAATTGTTATATCGGGAGTAATCTTTAGTACCATTTTCGACAAAATTTGGATGAGTGGCCATCACCATCTTGATACTCGTAGGAAAAATCATTTTAAGAAAATATACCGCTTTTCATATTTTAAATGATTGTAGCTCTTTCAATTTTGGAGTTAGGCAAGTACTGATGACTCATTTTGTAGAGCTCAAAAAGTTCTCCAAAATTGACTCTTAGACTTGGAAAATTTTGTCTCACTTGAAAATTTCTGGAATTAGAAAGCCTACAGATTTCCAAATCATTGTAACTCCTTCAATTTTAGGGTTAGGCAAAACATGAATATAACTCATTTTGTAGAGCTCAAAAAGTTCTACAAAAAAAGTTCAAAAAATATTTCCCTACCTATATTATCAGCAGAGTTATGACGTTCTGAAAGAATCACCATTATTAGTGCATAACTTAACCCCTTCAAATCTTGATTTCGGCAATCAACTTATGTATTTTAGGTAGCTGCATCTCTGTTATGAAGGCTAAACACTCTTACCAGAACACCCTGTATCTAAGGCTAAATCGACATCAATTTAATGGGATAAATTAAAATAAATTACAGAAATACGTCGCATTACAAGAAGAACACCATAAAGTAGCCGAACAGTGTAAAGAGCAAGAAAAAGCGTTAGAAGAATTAGGTGCTCAATTCGGTATTTCGAAATTAGAAGTTTCAGATTTGAAAGAAGAAGTATCTTTGAAAATGGGTAAAAACGAAACACCATGGGCGTTAGATAAAGAAGTCACTCATTGTACCTCATGCGGTAAAGAATTCAATTTTACTCGCCGAAAAGTAAGTATCCACGATAGAGTTACTAAAACTATTATTTTTGAATTACTCAACCGAATTTACACGTATTGATTACAGCATCACTGTAGAAGATGTGGAAGTATCTTCTGTCATCCATGCTCCGATAATTTTATCGCTCTTCCTTCAACAACCAAACTTGTACGAGTTTGTGATAATTGTCATCACACGTTAGTCGCTCAATACTCCGTTATTGGAGATGGTTAAAAGACTTATGCATTTTTACGCATTTCTGTTTTCTCATCATTTAATAAGTCGTTTTGATTACCTACCTACCAATTTTACAATAATTCATAAGCAAGGTTGTGCCAATTTTTTTAATCAGAAAAATAACCCGTGTTTGAAAACCAGACCGATTTTTATTTCGGATCTTTTCAAAGAGTCATTTTTTACTTACAATTGAGCTTTCATCATTACTGGTTGAAATTTTTTCCACTGTACTTTTGATAGGTAATTTTATTCGCATACGTATATTTTATCGTTGTTTTTTTTCGTAGTCGAATTTTATAACCGTTGTATACGTCACAAAAAATTTTATTTCGTTGGCTCACCGACATCGGTATGTACCTGTACCTGTATAAATATGCCTTACTTATTTTACAATTTTATATTTGTTAATATTTTTTGACTCGGTAGATCTTTTTTTTTTTCAATGGAAATGTTTCGCTGCAGTAATTAGGTACACTGAAATTCCTCATTTTTGTCTTTCAATGGTATAAATTTTTCAATAATTCCGTTGCTTCATTCTGTGTACTATTTATCTCAATTTACGACGTCCTGTATTTTATACGATGGCCTCCCTGTAGGATTTGCGTGTCTCGATTTTCATGTCAAGTCTTTCGAGTCGTATCGTTAAATTCGAATGTGGAAACGTGTGCAATTTTTTTATACGTAATAAAACCTCAAAGCATAGAGAATTTTATATGGAAATTGTATATCTATATTTTATTTACTTTTATGCATATTTTACGTGTTTTTCTGTGTTGATGTTTTTACTTTCATATATGTTATAATCGCCATTATAGATGTAAATTTTATTAATGAATTAGAAATAAACAATTTTAAATATTTTTCAACTTTATTGAAATTTTTCTCGCTTATATTTTCGTTCTGGAAATGAGAACGATTCAAAAAATTATGATAAATGTTAAATTTTTTTTTTGGAAATTGGTTCATCTGGTGTGTAACATGGTGTTCTGAAAAACACGAGGCATATCTCTGAAGGAGAAAAAAATTTCAATTTTTGTTCAATCCTCATACAGGGTGTTCCTGAAATCATCTGTCAATGCAAGATTTAAACACTGCCACCAAAAAAACACTTCAGATGAACTGTTGCCTATCTCAAATATTGAAGGGTCAATTTTTCCCCGAAAAATCTAATCAAAACCAATTTTCAACCATGGTAATGAGTAGTACTTTGAAAAATGGATAATTTTTGTAATGTACATTTTTTGCCTAACTTCAAAATTGAAGACATTATAAAAATAATTTGAAATAAAAAAATTCTAAAGAGAAATTCAATCGCTGCAGCTGAAATGAAAAATAGGTATGTATTTAGGTACAAATACTTTAAAAAATGAACGATTTTTGTTCAGTTCACTTTTTGCCTAAAAACAAAACTGAAGGGGCTGTAACACCGAAAATAAATTGAAAAATTACAAATTTTTACAATTTTTTTTTTTACTTTTAGTGTTATTATTTAGCCCTTTTAATTTTCATTACAAGCAAAAAATGAATATAACAGAAATTGTTTATTTTTCAAAAGAAAGTATTCCTGATTCCAGTGATTGGATATTTTTTAGAATTTTTTTCATTTCAAAATATTTTTACAGGCCTTTTAATTTTGAAGTTGGACCAAAAATCACGATAAGTATGAAAATATTTGCTTTCAATTTTTATAGCATTATCCATTCTCCCAGTTGAAAATTGATTTTGCTTAATTATATATTTTTTTTTGAAAAAAGCCCTTTCAATATTTGAGATAGGCAACATGTTCATCTGAAGTCTTTTCAAGTGGTACTGTGTTGTATCCAAATCTCGAGGATGTTACGAGTAAGTAGTGCCTAGGTATTCAAATTTTATTCAAAGCAATATGCTATTTTTCATTTTTTGGCAATTTGAAAGAGTTATAAAGCCTACAAATTTTAAAATCATCGCAGCATCTTCAATTTTAGAGACTAAAAACAAAACACGAATACAAGTAGGTATCATTCATTTCATAAACCTCAAAACGTTCTCTACGACGTAGTATTATTGGCACTTAACTTATCTGCCCCTTCATTTCTTGGAATTCACAAACGTGCATTCACTTGTGTAGTTTGGGTTGCAGCATCATTGATTTGAAGGCTGTACACTACTACCTGAACACCCTGTATAACTTCAATTGCGAGAATTTGCAGGTTTTAAAAATTGAAGGCGCTTTAAATAGTGAATTTTTAATAAAACTGACCATTTTTTTAATAATTAATTGAAATGTTTAATTTTAAATAGTTTGTATGACGAAAAATAACTTGCATATAGGTACTACAGTTTAGCTTTCAGGAATACGAAGTTCGGTGGCCATTTCGAAGGACACCCTGTTAATATGTATACTCAATTACACATTTATTCATTGGCCAAAAGTAAATATACATGTTTACTTAATTACTTACATATATTCTATGCTGTGTACTTGGAAGTCAAATTTTCAATTTCGAATGCTTCTTTTTATCTAAACCTATAATTTTCTTTGACGAAAATTTAACGAGCTCATCTTTTTATCCAGTTAAAAGTGGAAATTATTTAAACGAGAATGACTTCCATTCTTGGAAAGTATTCCCGACGAACATGGTGGCGAAAACGATATCAAAAAGTGTTTCGAGAAAAGATCGTGGTTTCAATGCTACTACCAATACAAAATTTTGGAAAAACGAGTTTCCTTTGTTGAATGAAACTTTAAAATGCCAAGAAACATCTAAACACCGAGTTGGAACCGTGGTAAAAGAATATGCAAGATATTGTACATTGCATGGAATTCAATATGTGTTCAAGGAGAATTCTACTTTCGTTGAAAGGTTTTCTTAGAATTTTTACTTTCGATTCACCTATTTTATTAACAAATGAATTTGACTAAAGTGCAATTAAATCAATATTTTATAGATTAGTTTGGTTCGCAATTATTCTGACCAGTTTTGCTTGCGCTAGTCTATTGGTGAATACGATGTGGACAAGATTTAGCACATCTCCTACTATGACTGCAGTTAAAGATACTCATTTGCCTTTGTATTCCCTTCCTTTTCCAGCGATTTCAGTATGTTCTGCTGATAAAATTAAGCGAGATGAAGCCTACGCTTATCTTTCCGAGTAATTTATTCATTTTTATACGTTCTCAAATACGTAGGTACCTGATATTTTTATACAGGGTGTGCTAGTATAGGTATAACGCTTTTTACCAGCAGTGTAGGGAACTTTTAGTGAAAGCATGTACGTATGTTTGCCTACCTTCAATTTATTGGGTCAGGTAATTGATTTTTTGATGGCTATTTTCATTTATTTTGTCAGTTTAACATTTTTATTTCTACTATTTAAAAAAAAAATAAAGACTCGGTCTTTTTATACTTATTCAAATTTGAAAACCATGACAAGAGTTTTCTTATGGGTATTTGAAACGAATGTTCGAACAGGTATGTGGATTTATCCAACGATGAAGAATTACAAGAAGTGAATAATTTCCTAAGTGCCATGTCTCTCTTCCAACTACCTTTGTATTCACGAATGACCGTATATTTGCAAAATGCTGATAGTATTTTGCCTGCGTTATCAAATGTTAATTTGACTGATTTCATGATAAAGGTATACAGGCTATCTATCTATTGAAATCTAAGACGAGTTGTGTAAGCTCGTGGGATTCTTTTGATAATAAATAGGTTATGCCCACCTGTGAAGAAGTATTCAATAGATGTTTTTGGATAGGCAAATCAACCAACTGCTGTGAAATATTTAATTTGCAGCGAACGGAAGAGGGATTCTGTTATGCGTTCAATTCGTTGACGTCACATTTTGATGAAAATTGGTATAAAATTTGTATTTTTCGTTTTTAATACTTTTCTAAAGCATTCAAAGCTCTTAAAATAGCTATACATATGGTTTAGATGATCAATATTTTTATGCATCTTATTCAAAATATTATACCTTCATAATAATTCTAACAGTATTTTTTCTCTTCAGTCATAAAATCGGAGATATTGGAAGTTACAGCGAATTTTCTTCCATAAAAGCGTGCCCATTGAGAAGAAACGCAGCTGCTGGTTCATCATCTGGATTGGAAATATTTTTAAAATCGTTCAATATTTCAAATAGAATTATCAACGCGACAGACATTGTTGGTATTCCTGGCTACAAGGCGAGTACCCATCCATTTTTGTCTCCCAGTTTCTTCCTATAATATTCCTGCTAATTCTTACCTACCTACTATGCATATTTTTTGCTTCAGGTACAAGTATTTTACGTTTCCGAGTATCCTGAAGCAGGAATGGGTAATTTAGTCGAATCGAAGAAAGGAATAAAATTAGTTCTGACAATTAAACCATATGTTACCATCAGTACAGAAACTATTCGTAAATTGGATATTAACGATAGATTTTGTTATTTTCCCGATGAACAAAAACTCAGCGTTTCTTCTTCGTATTCGCAAAAATCTTGTTTAATCGAGTGCAGACTTGGTCATTTGAAGAAAGTTTGTAATTGCAGGCCATTTTTTTTCAATACTGATGGTACTCATTTTTATTGATCATGAAACGAAAAATTTATTAATAATTTAATTGAAGTTGGATTAAAAATTTTCAATTTCAATTTTATAATTTCAGATAATTCTGTACCAGTATGCAACGCAACTCAAATTCATTGCATTGCAGAACACAACAGTAATAAATCCTAAATTTAAGTATCAACGGGTAGCTAAGCCTGTTTACCTACCTAATGATTAATCTACTATCTCATTTTCAGGTGAGCTGGTATTTTTCAGTCCACCCAGTGTTGATATAAGAGGTTTTAACGATAGTGATCTGACATCTTTGCTAAATTGTTCGCAATGTTTGCCTACGTGCCATGAAAGTATTTACGATATAGACACAGCATTTTCAGAAGACACACTTCCATTGGCGCAGGAAAGTTACGGAGGCTTGGATATTTTTTACAGGAACGAAGGTGCAGTCAAGTATCAGCGAGATGTAACATTCGGATGGGAAGACTTATTAGGTATCTACCTATGTATCTACCTATAGCTAAAGTTGAATGATTTGTTTTCCTGGATATTATTCATCCAACCATTTTTTGAAATTTTGTGGCGCCATTATCTCAATTACGGTAAAAGATGAAAATTTGAAATTCACAGTGTAGGTGCATTAGGTGGTGTACTTGTGCATCGTGAAATGCACAATTTAATTAATGCAAAAATGACCAAGCGATTGTAATTAATAAAAATAGTAGCTTTGAGGTTTGGGA
>FIZU01009310.1:0-42539 GCA_900064475.1 Pseudococcus longispinus
CAAGTATCAGCGCTCCTACAGAAACCTATGTGAGTGATTGATTGAACTCATTACGCCATTCAAAATTCAACCAATCAAATTGCGAGCAGGGGGCCAATGATCAGCGCCTCTACAGGGAATAATACGAGTAACTTTTAACAAAATCCCCTCGCGTCTGTGCCCACCAGTTGTCCATCTTGTAGTTCCAGTGTCTATAATCCGAACAAAATAATACGATACGTACCGATGGCGTTATCGATGTCGTCCGCGTGATTATCAATTTCATACCCGCGTACCTTCGCACTCGCATATGAGATGAAAAAAAGAAAATAGCGAACCCGGCAAAATGCGGACCGATTCATCGTACACGAAACATAGGTACGTTACATAGTATACGCACCTTACTCGTAGGTTTCTACTTTCTATATCGAGTAAGTAGTAAGTACTAAGTACGTATAACTCGGCTTCGTTAAAGATATCGATTTCATTACGCTCGCTCGTAAATTGCGAACTAAATACCGGCGATACTTATTTTTCTAATTTTCGCGTACATTATTCGGCTAGAACCGTATTCGAGGTTAAATGCCGCTTTGCTGCTTGATCTTACTCGCGAGACGTTTCAGACTCGCTCATCTCGTATTAAAGTTATCGAAAAATTACGAATATCGAACATCTCGAGTGCGCTTTTCCGATACGAGATGCGTTGGTAACTAGGTCCTCGACGAGAGAAATTTATTCAAAGCGGACTCGCTTTATTTACCTTACTACCTACCTTTGCGAGATCTCGAGATATTTGTACGATCGCAATTTTAATTCCGCCGCGCCGACGGAATTCTGCTCGAACAAAAACAAAACCGAGGCCCGTTTCAAATGTGCGATTGTTTAGTTGATTCTTATAGCGAGTAAACACGAAGGAAGGGCTAGAACTTTTCGCTTTTGCGATCCTTTTCGACGCGGCGTCTGTCTTTACCCTACCTATTTCGATTTAGAATTCCCCCCCCCCCTTGTTAGCCCGATCGAATGCCCTTCCCAAATAGAAACGTAAAATTAAACGGAACCTTTGGCGACGCGACCATGGTTACTAATTGGAAAAAACAACTCGCAACGGTAATTCTCTACGAAATGAAAATTTCACGAGCAATAACCGTCCGGTCGCGTCCGGCGTATAATTTCGAAAAACGAAACTTTTCTACGAAATTGTAGTCGCGACGCGACGCCACGTGACGCGACGTTACTTCCTACTTAATTACAGGATTCGACTCGAATCGAACCAACTTCTCGAGTTGTACTCTGATTCGTGTCGTTGGTTCGGTGTAGGTAGGTCTAGGCACGTGTCGTGTACGTTTCGTAATAATTTCGTAAAATTACGAGCATTCGCTATATCGCAATTTAACGTAAGTTATCGCGAACGTGGGTGGGTGAGTGTGTGTGTGTGTGTGTTGTCATCGCGTGATATCGAAGGCTGATAAATACGAAAAATTGTGACGGTAAGGCGTTGTCTTTTAGTTTCTGTCGATGTCGAACGAATGCGATGATTTAGATCTTGCCAAGTGGGTAATGCCACTGACAGCTTAGAAGTGCTCGTTTCCTTACTCGCCGCAGTCCTCGACTACGCGGATGTATAGATAAGAGAAAAAGTTGCTTTTTTGCGCGGCGAGTGTAATTTTTGACCGTACGCGCGAATCGTACGTAAGTAGGAAGCGAGGGGAGGAGAGGGAAGTGCGCTTCGGAAGAAACAACGATACTTATAAAGTGCGAAAAGAAATTTTTTACTCTTTCAATAAGGAGACAGCCTCGTTCGACCGTAGGAATAATTTATTTATAACACGTCGCGCCTTACAAGAAAATCGTATTAAATGCGAATTCCGCTATCGCTTTCTCGCTCTTTTTGTCGTCGTGGCCGTACGTACTACGTACCGCATAAGTAGTAAGTAGCTAAGCGAGCGAGTAAGTCACAGTAAGTGAGTATGCACGCGCGTCTGGGGTAAGTGCCAAAGTTGAGTACGCGACGATACGACTTAATACCCGGCACTGACGAGCGACGTAGCTAAGGGCTCGTTTTTTATTGAGAAAATTTGCTAATCAAACCCGGCGATGTCAACGCGTCCTTCTTCTTATACTTCTTGGTTTTTCAACCGCGTGGTTATGTAAAATGGACGACGTTAATGGTTGCAGCGCGGAATACCGAATAATTGGTCATCGACGATCTACGTACTTGGTGCAAATTAAAGACGTTTCCTTCCGCCCTTCATCCGCCGACTCTTCACCGCGACTGCGAAAAAGTTGAAAATGAAACCACCGCCGAGCCGGGCCGTTTCTGAAAAAGATTCTCAACTTGAGGATCTTTTTCGTATTCGGAGTAATTTTAATAACGGCCGTAGATGTTTTTTTCGTCCAATCGGAGTAGATTGGTAAACGTATCGCGAGTAAACCAACGCTCGTTTTCGCGTATTTCTCGTTCAATTTTCGACGACGAGTCGTCTCGTTTGTTTGCGTTTCATTTTACCGATTTTTTTTCCGCACGAATGTCCGCTCGTTACGCTACCTTATTTCGTCTCGATTCCCTCTCAAACTCGACTCGGAACGTAGGCAACGAGGATCGTTTTGCCCCGAAAAATCGCCACCTTTTCCCGCTCTTTTTCGCAATTTCATAATTCGCAACTCGGAATTGGAGAGGTTTTATTGTCGTTTGGGCGAGTGTGCCACTATCTCGGTCAGAAATGGATAGGTGCCCTCGGGGAATGCGCCATTAATATAACGTTCGCGTTTTTAGCGACGAACAAAACGTTTCGCTCGTACGGTGGCGGACGAAGAAAACGGCCGCTGCCGTCCCTCGACGCCGTATACCTCTTCCGCCCTGCCCACCCCGTTACAAGCGAAAAGATATAGTTCGCCTTCGATAATTAAGCTTTATTAAAAGTTGACGAAACGGCGCGGCGCGGCGACGGTATTCGAGCGAGTTTTCTCGCTGTCTTTTGTCGGTTGACCGGACCGGACCGGAGCGGAGCGGAGCGGCGGGCAACAGTGCGAAGCGTTTTTCCAAAAAGGTCGGCTAATTGGATAACTTTTCGAATACCAAAGCGACGCGACGTGTTAGGCTTGCCGATACGATCGCAAGTTTTTCCGCCCCCCGTTCCTTTTCATCTAATTCTTTTTCATCGTCTAACGTTTCGTTTATTTGTCAAACGAGGCGAAAATACACGTAGGTACACGTAGTCGGTACTACCTGCTTGCAGCCAACTCGAGCCATGTACACGGACGTAGAAAATGAATACCTACCGAAGGAAGACGGTGCCCGGCCCGGCGCGGCGCGGCGCGGCGTGATATTCGAGGAAATCGCGCCAACAATTTGAAAGCCAACGTACTGTACAATTTCATTTGCGTATAGTTTCGTTTGAAACTAAATCTCCGTCTTAGCGACGAAAAATATCGCCTTTTAAGAAAGAAACCCCTTGGAAAAACAACCGACCCGACGAGTCTTGTAAGATGAAAGAAGCGAAGTAAGCTAGCGAGAGAATAAGCCAAAAAAATGAGAGAGAAAGAAAGTGAAAAAGGAAAAGAGGAAAAGAAAAGAAATGAAAAGAAAAGAAATGGAAAAAACATCCGACAGAACGCGCGTAAAAATTCTTTTTATTTCGTTGGAAAGAAGGAAGATGTCTTCAGTTCGTTAAACTGTCATCGGCTTCGGCATCGGCGACACCGACACCGACACCGACACCGACTCCGGGTAAAACGCTTCTATCGTTATAATACGGGAATCATCGTCGAGGTGAGAAGAACGAAGCGAAGAAAATGAGAAAATGGAAAAAGCCCTCGTGTAAAACCACTTATCGATACGGCTTACGCGAATTTAACCGTCATCTATAATTCGCGGCTTTTCATTAATTATTGCTAGCAGCTCGAAACTCGCAGCTCGCAGCTCGCGTCTTAAATTTCGCGTCAAACTCGGGTCGCGCGTCTCGCGTAAACTTTTTATTTCTTCGATTACGAAATTAGACGCGAATAATTGAAGACTTTATACCCGTTTCGTTGGGAGGTGGGTATATGCTCGATTTCGCGACATTCTTCTTACCTGCCGCGAACGTGACAAGTAGCTATATTCGCGTCGCCCTTGCCATTCCGCCATTGGCCCGCTGGTTCTGTTCTTCGAACAAATTCCTCGACAAGACGAGATATCGGTGCCAACTAGTGCGACGAAGAAAAAAAATCAAAAAATACGAAGAAACGAGAAAAAGAAAAAAGAATCGGCTACGTGGTTTTTTAAAAGCGTTAAAAGCCGCCGCGCACCGTTGAGATTTGCGCGTTGCTCCTCGTGCCTCGTCCATTCGCCGCGCCGTGCTGTTCTGTGCCTCTCGGCCGGTCAAATTCCACGTCTTTAATCGAGGACCAAGGTACGAGTATACCATACAAAACGTCGATCGTTGCTGGAATTTTAAAATAACGAATCTAAAAATAATCGCGCTCCGCGTTCGCCGTTCATTCTCGCGTTTCCTTTACTCTACGGTTGATTTATTCGTATACACCTCGCACCCTGTCGACCGCCGCAGATTCGAACCGCGACGTCTTTCGAAGCGAAAGATGGAAGGAAACGAGCCGATTGTTTTTTGGCGAAAATTGCACCCGACTATTTTTCCGATTCAGCTGCCATCGGGTGCAGAAACGTGCGCGACGAAAACGGTAGCTGTCGGTTCGTTTTTCGTCGACAAGTAACGCGATGGCGGTCGTTAAGACAACGTCGTTGAAAATGCTCGTCTTTACTCGTTATCGTCATCGGTAGCGATCGAGCGGCAATTCCATCCGTATCTAGGATCTACTCGTATTTGTACGTGCGTCGTGCAAGTAGGGTAGTGCGTCCACCAATCGTAGTTTTCGCTTTGCGCGGTGCTCTTTCGTCGAAATGCATTATTAAAGCCGACAGCGGGTCCGTAACTCGGAATTTTTTGGCGGTGTAGCTCGATATCGAAGATTTTTTCCACGCTAGTGTTCTACAAAATGGAACAAGTCCCGACTAGCGTACATGTCTAACGCTACTTACGGTATTCCGAATTTTTGGACAATTTGTAGTTGGACTGCGGTTTGATCGGCGCGTTGCGTACTTGTTTCGTTGGCTCAAACGTGAAGATTACCCTATGCCGTATTATGTGAGGAAGGAGACGACTGACGAGAGCGGATACGACGGTGAAATGAGATTTTTACGACGCGAGCGGGTCTAATAGCGACCGACGACGACGTGTTTTGTGGTTAGCGCCACCGCACCCGCACAATGCAGCGAACGCGTGCTTTTGGTATTACGTGGATCGTGGGTACCGAGTACACGGCTGCGACCACACGCAGTAGCTGCGGAAATTATAGGTTTCGTTGACGGTGTTTCACATACCGCGTACCGCGTACCGCATACCGCATAGGTAAACGTAACGTACCAAATGTTGTACGAATTGCGAACGCATTCGTCTACCGTCTACGACTATGCCACTTACTCGTACCTAATACCTATCTACTACGTTCGTAATTCGTATTGCTTTTCGAGTATCGGCCATCGGGTATTTCGTTTTTATTTTCTGCTCGCAAACTACGAGTATGTAGCGATTTGTATCCGCGTTATCGCGTATATGTATCGTTTACCATATCTACCTAGTACCTAGCTAGCTGCACCAACTTCGACCTTCGAATTGCTAAACCGATCTTCTTTATTAACGGCCAATTTTTCCCCTCTTTTTGATTTCAGGTAAATAATTGCGATGCGATGTGACCATCGAAAGGAACTTACAAATATATAGGTATAACTCGTAGCTGTACGTGCTCGGTATTTGCGAGTCCGTCACAAAATGGAATGGGATGGCGCAGAAATGCGTACAAAGTTGGCGTAAGTACGAATAATTTATACTCCAGCAAGTACGAACCGAGTGTACGCGGCGTGGCGTCCACGCTCTTCGTAAATTGATCGGTAGCGATATTTGAAATTTTGCGTTTTGTGCGGATGCCATTCCGCCAGAAATTGACCGGCTCGTTCGCAGAAGCAACCTCTTCGTAAATGTATGGGAATTTCATCCTTTCGATTCGTCGTTGATCGCGTCGCTCACCGGCGTTCTTTCGTCGTATTTCGAATACCCTCTACTACGTACCTACCTTTTTTAGTGTTTATCACTCCGATCCCATCTCTCTCTCTCCGTCGTCCGAGGACCGAATTGCGGTACTGGAACGATTTTTCTCGAATGTACGCCCGCCTTACCTTAATTAATGCGTAGGTACTCGTTTACCGCCGCCCCGCCCGCGCCATAGCGACGACGGAAAATGAAAACTGTAAAAGGCGTACAATTGATCCGATTTCGAAGCGAAGGGCGAGCAGAGAAAAGATGAAACGCGATTCTCGACTTGTCGTCGGCGAATCGAACTCGAAGCGATCGGCTTTGGAAAAGGAAGAGAATGAAAGGGGAAGGAAGGAAGGAAGGAAGGAAGGAAGGAAAGAGGGAGGGAGGAGAGGGACTACCAGCATCCATCTGTAACCCTTGACCCTATCTATACGTATTACGCGCACGTACGCGTACGGTGGCGAGAGAAAATGGAAGAAAATCTCGCGTTCGACTTCACGTACGTGTACGAGTACGTATACGTACGAGTATATGTAAGTTTACTACCCGCAGTACCGCGTTATTCCTTATTCGTCTGGTAGTACGAGACACGAGTAGACCAACATATTTGTATACGCTACGCTACGCTATATCTACGACTACGTAACGTACGTGTACAATGTACATATTACGTGCATACGTACACGGCTACGGCCAAACGCCGTTAAATTTTTCTCTCTCTTTCGCTTTCTTCCGCGAATACGCGGCCGTTTCGAAAAAAGATTTATTTCGCTTGCCAAACGTGCGTGGAGAACGTTTAAAAGTGTTTTTTAACGACAGCGTAAACAATCGAGCGTCGAAAAAAACCAACGAACGCGTAGCCCAGCCCGGCCCGGCCCGGCCCGACCCGGCGCAGCGGTATCTTTGCCTCCTTCGCCTTCGCCTTCGTTCTACTTTCGGCGTCGAAATTGAAAAAAACTACCATCGCTCGCGAAAGAGGTAAACGGTGAACGTCGCGACGGCGCGGCGTGGTGGGATGCGATTACGTAAATGGCGTTGCGCTGGATGTTTTTAAACATTCGCAAAACCAAAATACTCGATACCCGATGGCCAATACCTATACCGTTTGGCAGCGATTATTTTCTTTCTCGGTCCGTTGACCGGAAGTGATAAGGCAGGGCGTGGCGGGGCGGTGCGGTGGAAAAACATTACATTATAAACGCTCGATAATTGGCGTGTGTGTAATGTACACGTCGTCGCGTGGAATAACAACCGTTTATTCTGACGTGACCGCGTCAGCGTGAGCGTGACATGCCGGGCCGTGGACGCGGTCAGTCTAACTAGGCACCCTCGTGAATTGTTGCTCGGTGACTGGGGCGTTTGATCAGAAGTGATCTCGGTGGCGAGCTTCTCTGTGTAAATTCAAAATTTGAAAAGTTGAAAAATTGTTTCGACGAAAAAATTGATCGTGTCTCTCCGACTTGCTCGAGTCGAAATTGGGACAAAATTGAAAGGGTAAAACGAGAAGATGACTTCTCGTTGAAAATGTTTTTCAATTATTCAAACTTTGAATTTGGTTGTACTCGAAACTGGCGGCGAAAATTTAGCGATGTGACACTCGGGGTTAGCCACCCCGATTTCGAAGGTGATTAGAAATTAACGTAATTGTACGCGTTCGAGTAGTACGTACTACGTAGTACCAAATTGACCGCGCGTAGACCGGTTAAAGGTTGAGAAAAACTGAGGTGAAATAGGTACAGCCAGTTACTAGTTGGTTGAAGTCGATAAGTAAGCTTTTAGTTTGTTGCCCTCGGATACCGACGATAAGCGACCCTCGTCGAATCGATCTCTTTTACATATTTTCTTTTTGACGCGGCTCGAATGCCAAGTCGGTAGAGGTACCGAGCTACCTAGACTTACGTACGTAAATGGCGAAGCGCGAACGTCCACTTTCGTAACATCCGATTTGAAATAATTCCCGAATCGTTGTACAAATCACGTTCGTTTAAGCGGCGGATGCGGGTGTACATTTTTTGCTCGTTTTCCACGTACAGGGATTTTTCAATTTTCTCTCAGAATGGACACGTCCTTCGTCAGTTCGTCCAACCGTCTGGTCTTTCAGCTCATTTTCGCGGATAAATTTTAGGTATTCTTATTCGACGCGAATCAGCTACGGTTCTAGGTTACACTTACAACTTGCAAGTCGGCCAACTAACCAAATGCGATTTCGCCTATCTGCTATCGCCTTCGGTTCGACTCGCAGTTGCCCAGCGGATTTGTCAGCATCGTAATCGTGACCTATATTACGTGCTGGCCACTCCACCACACGCCTCGCCATTGGTTATCGTATATCGGTGCGCCTGTATAGCGTACTGTGTACTGTGTACTATGTACTGCGTTGCAGTAGTCGTAGTCAAACCGCAAGCACGCATAGCCGCGAGAAAACCCGTTATTACCCCGGTCTGGTACATACATCTACATACTAACGTAAGACTACATATCGAGCCAACGTCTTTCATTTCGCCGGAGATATGTGTAAGTCTTTGTCTACGTACGAGTACATACCTACGAGTATGCGCTAGATACGTACGACATACGAGTATGATACGTATACTCGTAGTTGCGGCAGGAGACTAGGATGACCAAATGGCGCTTGTCAATTCGCAAATCACACGCCGACTCGAACAATCGTCGATTTACTACCGCTCTCCGCTATCGCCTCCTACCAACAGCGAGCAATCGCGATAACTTTATTCTCGAAAAACACGGCGGCGATACGAAAAGTTCGCATCGTATCGCAGCGATTGGCCCCTTATTCTAGCACCGTGTTTCCGGATCGCGCTTACTCGTGTCGAAAAACACGCCTCTTCCTAGTTCGCAGAGCAAGTGCCAAGTGTACCTATTCGCACTGGCCCTGTTTGAAGAAGAGTTTTTTACGTACGATCGGTCCGAGACTAAAGTCGAAGCGAACCTTTATCTTACCGCACCTTTCGACGTATCCGCGTAAATACTCGTAGCCCATTTAGCTTCCTATATCTTTTATCGAACCGAATGTAATATTGTACTAAAGTAAGCGCTCGTACCTACCTATAAATGTATTTACTAGTAAGTACGTTCGAGTCTCCGTCCGCGTCTCCCTAACCGCTCGCTATTATTCGTGCGCACGAATCGAGTGTCGCGTCGCCGCATGCAAATTACCTATTTACGAATAACTAAATTATAACGTTTTCTCATTTCTGGTCGACATCGACAACGACATTATCATACAATCAAAGGCGTGTTTTCGACGCCTATTAATACGTAGACGTACGTTATACGAGTAGTATATTTACTCCGAACGCGTAAATATTACGTTCGATAATACCTACGTGTAAAACAATTACGATTACGAGTACACGCGTAAGGCCAATGCTCTTTCGATGCTGGCGCGCCATACCATGCCATGCCATGCCATGCCATGCCACCTCCAAGTTCGAGCCGAATTCGCCTATTACCAAATATTTACTCGTACCTACCTAGGTTCGAAACTCGAAGACAAACGGTTTCGATCAAATTATTCATTTCGGTCTCGATTTCGGATCCGGTCTTGAAAGTTGGCGAACGAATTTGTCTTTTCCAAGGGCGATATCGCGCGTATTTCGGATAATTTTTCAAACCCCGAACCGAGCTGCCAGTTTGAAAGAGACTCGTCTGTTTGCACGGCACGAGATTCCTAATCAACCACTTGTTGCACGTGTCGCGTGCGGTCGCCGCGCCGTTCGCGTGTACGTCCGCATACACGTACGTACGTTGTACGAATATCAAATTTGCAATCTACGCGTACGAATGCCGAAGAAACTCCGCGTAGGTGGCTAAAGCTTATCCGCTCTTATCGTCGGTCTTTCCAAACTTGCTAACCCGCTTTCGCGTGAATTCGAATCTCGCAAAAATTTGCTAGTCGAGTCGTCCGATAACCGAGTTGCCAAAAGCGAACGAAAAACAAGGAGTCGATGCGTCGATCAGCCTCGAACGAGAAAAAAGCTCCAATTTTCCGTCGACGCGAACAATTTTTTTCGCACGTTTAAGATTTAACGTAGACTAGGTATCGCTGTCGCATATATCCGATGTTCGGGAGGCAAATATGGGATTCCGATACCCGAGATATAAGGTACTACTCGAACTACGTATCGGACGTATTTAATTTCTTCGTCCCGTACGAGTGAAATAACAGACGCGACCGCGAAGCTCGAGCTCGGGCCCTCGCGTCACTAGCTATAAACCATAAACTGCTTTATACGAGAAATTATAAAAGATTAACGCGACGTACTCGCTTTCTTATCCGTTTAATTCATTTTGAAATGCGACATATCGCGGATTAAACGAAGAAAGGACTCGAAGAAAAATTATTTCTTTAGCCGAGTGTAAGTAATCGCGGTACGTACGCGTGTAGCGAGCGGTATATCCGTATATTTTTCTTCTCCGTCTTCGATAACCTCGCTTCCAGCCGTTTTCCTTTGCCCGAATACACCCCCCCCCCTCCCCTCCTCATTCACTACCCCAGTCGCTTCGTAAGCTGACAAGCTTCGGTCCCGCAAACTGCTATACCGGACTGAGATGTTGTCGCTATTTTCCGGATTCGTTTTACTTTTTTCGCTTTTATCGCCCTTCTGGCCGCTTCTCGCTATCTTTATCGTCGGTCGTCGAGTCTCTTTCATTTCGGAACGGTTTACTTAATTTACGACATTTTTTTTAAATCGTCGCGTCGCTTCTCGTTCGTTGTCGTATTTCCATCTTTTCTCGTCTTTTTCTTTTCGGGTAGTTCGGACTAGCGGTAGAGGTGGTAGGTGCGGTTTTCTTTAGCCCGTCTTCCGACGATTATTTCTTTCGCTTTTTTTACCCTCGTCGACGTCTTATTGTCTCCGAGCGCCTTCTTCCACCCTTTCGATCGGACTAATTTATTTAGTTTTTCGGCTCGCGACGCTCTCTTTTTTCGTCCCAATCATTTTTCGGCCCGAATATATTAGACGTATTTATACGAAACGACGTTAATCGCGACGATTGATTTATTACTCGGATTTCGCGTTGCAGTCGTTTCGTAGCAGATTAGTACGAACAAGAAAACTACTAGCTATTATTTCAACTTTTCCGCCCTTTTCCCCCTTTTTTGGCTCGTTATACGGCAGAGCTGCTATTTAGATGAACCGACCTTCGATCCGCTGGAATACAAACGGGTGCCGAAAGTCGGAAAAGTACTGAAAAATTGCCGAATTTGACTCGGAAGTCCTCCTTTTGTCGTTAAAATTCATTTAAAATTAATTATTTTGAAAAAATTTCAGCTTTCGAATAGACATCGTCTATAATTTCACGTAAAATCACATTATTTCACCCCCCTCCCCCTTCAACTGTCGACTGGGTCACTAATAAATTCAACTTGTTCTATTATTTTGATTTTTTCAGTTCCAAATTTGAAAATTTGAAAATTTTTGGACCTCGATGCTCGATGTCATATTTACACGTGAACAGAAATGTTTTGAAAAAAAAAATGGTCTAAAATGGTTCATCAGAAGAGGCTGGCAAACTATCCCGAGGTTTTTTCAAAAATTATTTTATACCGTTGAATTTTGAGTGAGATGGGGTGGGGGGGGGTAGCTCGTAAACTTGAGAAACATCTTCGGCCTCCCGAAGACGTTTCAAACTTCTGAAAAGAATTGTTGAAAAAATGGTGGCTTTTGATTTGGAAATGGTATTAGTCGCGATGTAAAAAAATTCATCAAATGCGGAGAAAAACTTATTCGCGTTCGAGGAAACGAATCGCGAAAAATAGCGAGAAAAGGTGCTCGATCATTATACGCCGAAAGAAAGCTGACGGAGTCATCGTTCTCATTGTCGCCGATGTTTCATCGTTTACTATCGCAAATGAAGAGAAAAATAATTCGAAATCGAAACCCGATATTTTTCGTAATATACAAAAATTGGTAGGTACCAGTATATAGTACCCGTTCGGTTTGGTCTTTTCGTGTACGAACGATGTACCGCAGGTAGATGCAGGTGCACTGGGCATGGCAGTGCAGTGCAGTGCAGTGCAGCGGAGCGAATCTATCCGACTATTTGATTTTAAACTCGTAAACCCGTTTACGTTACTGTTTGATTTTTTTAAACGCGCATTTACAAGCTCGTAAAACACGCGTTAAAGGTTTTTATAAAAAATATAGCACCTAAGAAGCCGCGTGCGTGTAGCCCAAATAGACAAACACGTAATGAGCTACAGTCGTACACCTACATATGTGCGTTGCTGTTCGCTCATATGTGAAAACCGTCACGAACTTGTCGCGTACGTTATACAACTTACAAGTATTCATTTTCTTTCAAGTTCGCCTCATTATCGACTTTTTATTACGAATTCGTCATCTTCACCTACGTGAAACTACGAGTACTATCGTGACATAATTCTAAAAGCATCGACCGTTTTACCTACATATATACGTAATACGTATACGTATTACGTATATGGTAACAATTCGTATACCTCTAATCTACCCAGAAATCGTTGTTGGACAAATCCGCTAACGACAGTGGTCCGGTGGAATCATCGATGAGTCGCATTTTACCCCAATACAGCTCGCTAAGTCGAATGACGTATGTTCGAAGGAAAAAAAACTCGAATCTCGCGTCATCGCTTCGACCACACTCGGTTTCCGATAACGCGATGATAACAATCCGAGCTAACGAGGACAAAAATATTCTGTTCGTTTGAGATGTCGACTTTCTCTCAATTCTCTCTATTCTCTCCGTACTTACATCGTATGTAATGTACAAAGCGCGAGTACGAGAGGTACGTAGACCGTTCGTGCGTGCGCTTGTCTTTGCGTACATGTTGTAATACATATAGGCTCGAGCTACGTATACGACTGTGTGAATTTTCTCATTCTTCGAGTTTGCTATTCCATCTTTTGCGCGAACGAGTGAAAAAATAATTCGCGACGAGTGCGAGGTTCGTAACACTAGCGAAGCGAGAGTGGAAAATAATTTTTTCTCCGGAATTTCGAACGAAATTTTTCTCAACTCTGGCAGAAAACGATAACGAAAGCGAGCTAACCGGAGTTTTGCTCCCTCAGCTACGAAAAGGTACATTTCGCCTTTACGAAGCGCGAAAAAAGCGAAGAAAATGAAAATGATGTAGGAAAAAAATACTAGGAGTTTGCTCGTACTCGTATTCTCGGGGCTGCGTTTTTCCGAGTGTAATTAAGCGGGATTAAGTAAAGGCTGCATTTTGTTCGTTCGACCTTCGCTCGTCCTTACTTTTTTCTTTCATTTTGTTTCGCAACTCGCTTTCCTCTTTCATTTTCTCAACAGTCTACGAGTAAGTACGTAGTCTATAAAGAAAGTCGACGAATTTTTTACCTAATTTTTACGCTCCGACGCTTCTCGCTAATTCGACATTTTAGGCGTTTCCGTTTTTTGGGCTTTTTTTCTCTCGTCCTACCACATACGTAAACGTATTTCAACTCGCTCGTTTCTCGTCGGTCGTATAGCGGAGCAATTTTTCGCTGTTTGAGCTTCTCGAGTACTTATACGGCTCTTTCGTATATGGCGTACTTATTTGTCGTCGTCGTCGTCGTCGTTGTTGTTGTTGTTGTTGTTTTTTGTGTTTTTATTACCCCGCAATAAATATTGTAGGAGCGCTATGGGATACGAGTAGTGCGACTATAGCCGTGTATCGTATACTCGTACGAGAATAACGAGTAGGTACGTGAAAAGATGACGACGATACGCGTTTGAAATCTATAATTTCTTTTTTCCCGCTCCTCGCCTCGTCTCATTCTTCGTCGACATCTAGTCGACACCTGGCGTTATGTCGGACGTGGAATTAGCGAGTCGAAAATTGACGCATTTTCTAGTCGCGTATGTACGTCTACCGTCTACGTACGCGCTAAGTATGAAGCAGGCTCTTTCGGTCGATGTTTCACTCCGCACACTCGGTAATCTAAATCCGTTCGAAGATTTTTAAAAAACTTCTTTCCCTCGTTCCACCCTTTGACCTATTACGGCCGCGTTTCGATGGTTGAAACTGCACGTTTCAAATACTCGTATTATCTCGAGACGGCGCTCGCTTCCGGTTTCCAAATATCTTAGGGCCTCGAGATGATACGTAGATGTCAAGTTTTTCGGTAGCGTACTACTTCCAAAAGTAGTGCCGGCAGTGCAGCGCTCGGTCGTGGTTCGAATTCGAATTTTAAGCGGGCGATATCTTTACGTCACGCGTCATTAAACGTCGGAGAAAATTGAAAAATTCGCGCAACAGCGATTTGCGAACGTGACTGCTCATTAGCCGGTGCTTTATGCGCTACACTGACGTGTAAAAGTTGGCTTTTTCAATTTCGACGTATTTTTTTCTTATCGAGCCTGAAGGAAATACGTATCCGCGAACGTACGAGTACGTATATCTACGAGTAGCGTCCTATTCGCGACTGTTACAAAATAATGCGGCCTTTCGTCGTCCTCGTCGAGAAATTATCGACGATATACCTACGTAAGTTTCGAGCTGGCGATCTACGATACGATAGCGACTTGCTTCTGTTTCTACCAATCGATTGCGCCGTGCACGTAGCAATTCACGTACAGTAACAACATGTAGGGGTACTTGTAGTATGCGCCAGGTATGGTGCTACGTAGCATGTGCTCCAGCATCTTCCCTACCACCGATCGCTTATTCATTGTTGCGGTTGATTCGTTATCGAGTCGAGTGGAACCCTTAACCAGTCCAGTTTCACCGCAGTTGAAACGACGAGTAAAGGTGGGTCTATAGTGGCAGTAAAGTTTAGTGAAAAGACGTTAGTGAAAAGTATAAATTAACGAAATACTACGTTAATTGGTAATGTAACTTGGCGAAAATCAAAATACGAGTCTCCTCGTGGTTCGGGGATATTCCCGTAATGTTAAAATTATTTAACTTTAAGGGAAAGTGAACGGGAATCATTTTTTCACTAAGCGTTAGTGACAAAGTTAGTGCCAGTATAGACATACCTTTAGAAGCTAGCGAAAGGACGAGTCGAAGGTGTCGGTGTGCTGCCACCAGTTTCGTCGCTAACGTCCTCCTTAGCGCCCTATCACCGATAAATCGCGTATCAAACACCATCGGGCATCCGTAAACCTTTTACTATCCGTTGCCGATGGTTTTAATAGGCCTAACTCTACCTGTTGACGTTTTTACGCGATAATTTTGTATTTCCGTCGCGCGAATCCGACATTCTACTCCCAACAGGCAACAGCTATACTCTACGTGCGCGTAGTACGTACTGCGTACACCTATCTGTTCTCATATAAAGACTACTCTAGCGTGAAATGTATGTGTAAGCATGGTGCATCGGTGCACACTGCACGGCGACGTTGTACGTGGTCTGGCATAGTCTATAACTTGGTATAAACTTGGTGAAGTACCTGCGAACGCGTATAGGTTTTATTCAAGGTAGAGGACTAAAGATGTAGTGGTAGCTCTAGCTACACAGTTCACAGATACTACTCGTACTTGGCGTCGAATAAAGAATACAGCCTAGCGCGGCGTACCGCTATACAGCTGCTTGTACCATACACGACCATATTTTTACACCTGCTTCGCGCCCTAACAATTCTGATTTAGTTTACTATACCTAATTTATTTGGTATTGTTATACGATATCTTCTCCGAGACTGAGTTTGGGTTTGGGTTTAGGTTGTTTGGTTGGTTCGAGATCGAAAACAGAACCCGAACGATTTAGTTACTCAACGAGGTAGAAGCCAGGAGGTAGGATTCTGCTATTAAGGCGCGTCTTTTCAATCATCGAACGAACATCATCGGCAGAAATGTCAGGAAACTTGCTGCAAGTTACTGCGCAGCAAATTCTCGAAACTTATTCGACTAGTTACTTGCATAAATTTCCTTTGAAAATGTAAACTGCGTTGGCTTCGCAGACAAATTGATACCTCGTCACCGATTAATCGCATCCAACTCGGTACGGTCTGATTTTTTATTCAACGCGACCGCGAGAAATCTTTAGTTGCGAGTCTAATTTTCAATTTTCGTTCTGTAATCTGTCCAAGATTTTGAGAAAGAGACCGAAAATTCGATTTATTCGTCTTTTCTGGCTATCCAGTATGTAGATACGCGTATTGCGTTCCGGTATTCGAATATTACAATAGGTAGGTAGCGGGTACTCGTAATACGTGGCAGTGGTAGTCGTAGTCGCGGGTCTCCGAAGCGATTATAACTAGGTAGGCGTCGAATTGATGGGTTGATGATAACGCGCGCGTCCAGTACAAGCGATAATTAGCCTCGTCGTCGTATCGCCGCCCCCCCCTCGTCATTGCTCCGTATCTAAGAAGTTTCAAACCGAGGTCGAAGGTCGGTAGATACGTTACTTTAGGTAGGTACATCAGCGTTATACTCGAGGCATTTATAACGTACGTTTATCGTATTTTTTGAGCCTCCGATTGCTTCGAATGAAGGGGCGTCCGAAAGGGAGACGAAGATCACCCGTGTAATCAGATCCCGTGAGACTGTGGTGTGGGATGCGGTGCGGGGTGGTTACGTTGCGTTCCAATAACGACGCTTCGAGCAACATTTGGTTGGTGCATCTGCCGCATATCATATCGGCGGAGTTTGGACTTGAAACATTAGGGTGTAGATCAGGTAACGACTCGACTCGATGAGAAAAACAAGACGGATCGTTTAATCGATAGGTGATCGAACGGATGGAAAAGGAGATTTCATTTTTCCGAGTTTTGTTGGTAAATTCCGCCCTTCTTTGCTTCTACAATAATACGAAATTCGAGAAGCGGATGGAACGGCGCGACATCGCCTCCTTTATTCGAATTTCGACACCGAATTGGTAGATAAAAAAATCGTAACGTCGGTCGTAAATTTCGAATCGTCAATTTTTACGACTCGTCGTCGTGCAGAACAAAGCTCCACGTCTGCGTAAGTTGTTCCATCGCGACGGTTGCGAATATGGCGAGCTTTTTGCGACGACGAAATAATTCGACCAAGTTCGAAAAGGAAGGGAAACGAGGTATGTGGCGAAGATACGAGAATACTCGAATTCGAATACGGTCCGCGTTTCCGAGAAAGTTGTTGTCAAACGGCTAGTTAGCTATAGCTATAAGAGTTTAGGTACAAATAGTTTGCTGGTCTAGGTATTTGGCTGTATATCGTCGTCGTCTATTCGCGACTCGCTTACTTCCAACTTATTCCGAATCTCGAGAACAACAACTCGCGATTGTAAGTAGACTAACTACGGGTACCTCGGGTACACTTTTACTCGCGCAAAGACTTATTCGTATGTTACGTATTATACGCATTCTTCGTGTTAATTTTGTTGTCGAAGCGGTCGCCAGGTCACCGCTGCGTGCCTCGCTTACTCCGATAAAATCTTCGTCATTTTTTAGGTCGTAATCTTTTTGTTGCCGCGTTGGCTCTCCGAACTGTCATTAGTGTCACGTAGCTAGGCACAGGGCGAGGTGCGGCGACAAATACAATCGCGGTTCCATTCGCTTCCTTCCCCTTTCAAGTATACCTTATATTCGCGATATACGACGCGGTAATTTCAGCCCCCCGCGTTGTAATATCTCGAATAAGGGCCATTTTCGAGAAGAAAAAACACGCGAATTTTGGTATCTGATTTTCAAAAACCATCGGATGCTTCTTAGAGCAAATTTGAAATCCCGTATCGATCTTCGATTCGACCTCGACGAGATATACTCTAGATCTCTACCTGACAATCGTTCCAAAAATGTTCGCAGATTAGGGCCACGTTCCACTACGCGACTTTTTAGTTGCGTCGCGTCGCAACGCGACGCGACGAAAATCAAATATCGTTGGCTACTATATGCATACATATTCAAAATAATTTTACAATGGTGAAAATTTTGAATTCGCAGCCAACAGCATGTGATTTTCGTCGCGTCGCGTACGCGACTCGTCCAAAAGTCGCGTAGTGGAACGTGGCCCTTAGGGTTTTTTTTTGCCTTCTTTTGGCATTTCGAACACCCTATCAGCATATCGCGCGTATTATAGGTCAGAAAATCCGAGCACTCGCGCGATACACCCATTCTGTTCGCAATTTCATAGGCGTATCCGGGGGAGGGTTCTGGTGGTTAGAACCCCCTCCCCCCCTGGCCAAAGTATTTTTTTAAAATTTAATCACGTATACGAAGTCGTTGCGCCAAATAATTATTTTAGTATTTTTTTCGCCAAAATATTCGCCCTCGCGTCGCTCGGTTTCGATAAATTTACTTATTTTAATAAAATAACTGGTATTTTTCAACATTTTACGTAATCTAGAACGTGTAATGTTAAAAAAAGTGATGAAATTTCAGGTTTCGAATGTTTTTTTCTGTAAAAATTTTTACCCCCGCTTCGCTCGGACTGATTACACGTCTTATTTCAACAAAGTAGCGAATTTTGCACCAAAAAATGCACGTAAACGTTAATTTTTTTCAATTAATAAACCGCGAGTTTAAATTCTAGCCTCTCCCTCTCGATAGCAACCCTACCTACCTCAATTTGAACCCCTCCCTCGAGGGTACTCTAGATACGCTAGTGCGCAATTTCACTCGTATTTCGTATCGGATTATTCGATTAGTATTTCATTTTGTTCATATTGGCATTTTGTAGTGTCGTTGCATCGTAAGTCACCAGTCACGCACCTTTGCAACAACATTCTTACGTATTTGTTCGCGATAACGTGTGATTTACCGATGATTCATATCGAGCCTGGCCAGCCTACATAGGCACCCTTTTTATGAATTTTCGATTTTAGTATCGCCGTATTCGTCGTATGAAAACATATATGTACATTTTCATACAGTCCTTACGCATTAATATTTCATATTCGATCTGTCGAGCCCGTTTTTGATGTTTTAAATTTGAACGACGCGTTTGAAAATTTTAATTTTATCTCGCGCGTTAGAATATGTTGCCGGATTCGAATCGCAAATTTATAGGTGATTATCAATTTTTATACTACCGTTTCTACTTTCTAGAAATGAGAAATTGATGCGGATCGCATCTTTTATCGGGTAGTGCTCGCTCGTTCGTCAAGTACGAGTACTCGTACATTACATACCACTTAATTACGTACGTCGATAGTACATATCCGTACTGAGATTGATATTGTTTCGTCGTTTCGCTTCGACCAAATAATGGGCCAGCGGGGGGCTCGCTTGGAAATTGTTCTAGAGAACCAACTTGCGATATCTGCGAGATGGAGGATAGCCGTTATCAACAAACATCGTAGATACTCGTTCTTTCTTATCGCTCTTTCGCTCACTTAATCGAGTGGATAGCGCGACAATGCTGTCGAATTATCTAATCGTATCGCCTTATCGAGTATAAATGAAGTTTTCATCTGAAATGAAATTTTATCACGAGGCGAACTATCGCAGGGTGCCTCGACGTTGCATCGCGTTTCCGAAGTGCCGGGCCTAGGGGTAGGCGAAAGCGTATCGGCGATCTCTCGACTCGCATCTAGCCATTTTTCACACTTGGTATTACACCCGCGTATAATTGCGCGAAAACTACCCTTAATCGGCGACACGAGGTACCTAATTTTCCAAATTATCGCCAATTATACGCGACGGTGTTTCGCTTTGTTTGGCCAACAACCTCGCGAACGCGAGTTTTTCTCCGTCAAATTCGCCGTACTCCGTTCACTTTGCTACTCGTACTCGAGCAGGGTGCGACTCGACTCGCCTTCTTTTTCTCTCGAATTTCAGCCTCGATGACGGCACGTCCTTTCGAAAACTTTCGGTACCTAGTTATTTTCGCAACGACGAGCGACGTGGGGCGGGGCGGACGTTCGCTTCGTTTTCTAATTAACTCGAAAATATAATAACGGCGACGGGCTGGCCGAAGGGGTTTCGACTTTCCGTTTTTGTCGAGATGATTATTACGCGCGTAGTATACCGCAAGTTCGAGTACGTAATCGTACTTTTTCCGCAGGTCCGGGCACCTTTTAGCGGCGGCGAGCGGCCGAATCGTGTCCGATGCGAAGCATTCATTAGCTAAGTAATTGTGAAAAAGGCGAAGGCGACGACGCGACGTGAAAGTTGACGAAAATTTCTATTCGTCGCTATTTTACTATAGCGAGTACGTGTTAAGGCTTTAAATAGGTGCGGAGTACCTACGGTATACGAGAACTGGGTGCCGGAGGCGAGCGTAGCACAAAGTTGGCTCTTTTAGGTTACGTTCATCCGATTACGTATACGTACGGTATATATCGTACTCGTAAGGTTCTATTTTTTGCGCGCCCTTATTCCACGTTCGTGCTTTTGAATTTACTTCGTTTTTCAATTTCTCTCCCCCCCTCCCCCTTTGGAAATTTTGCAAAAAAAGACTAAAATTTTTCTACGTCAAAACTTCGGTAATGTTTTTTTCTTCATTTTTGTCGATCTTCGCAAACTTACTTTAAAAGACTCGAAAAATCGTAGAGATTTCGAATTTTCTGAAAAAATCCGTACAATAAACATCGATCCATCTCGAAGGAGAAACCGATCCAAAGCTAATCTATATCTATATCCAAAGGCGGCGATGTTTTTGCAGAATCAATTTTTTTCAATAATGCTTCTTTTCTCGAATACAATTAGTCGTCAATTTTTTTTTTTTTATTAGCGCTAGATTAGGCATTAGGGACACGGTCAAGTTCTCGGGTACCGCGCTTATATACTTTCGAGTACGATTGTACCAAGAATGGAACACCGCAACGAATAATGACTACGATTATACCGCGTATTTTCGAAGAAAAGCCGCGTTAATCATTTTTTCTTCGAATCGACAAGGTGAGGAGGAGGAGGAGGAGGAGGAGGAGGAGGAAACTACCATATTTTCGTCTATCGACGGAACGGGTACAAAGGGTATGCTTTGGCTGACCAGGCTCGCACTCGCAGTAAGGAACATGGTCGGCGATTTTGAAAATCAAAAACGTCGCGATATTTCGTAACACGCGTTATAGCTCGTAGTCGTAGTGATTGAGAAATGCGTGTACGTACATATGTTTTTAGGTAAGTACGTACACCTCGTGGCGGCGCCGCGTCGTTATCGCGCTCGTAATAGTTTTTTTTTTTTTTTTGCGGACCACGACTTCGGTGATGTACAGTAACACGAGTAATTTATCAAGTATCAATTTTCGCGTTGGTCATTCTTTTGTCCCCCCGTGTACCGCGCTGTACCTAGCTTAGTATGATTCACCGCGAAGGCGGTGTGGCGACGAGGGCGTCGGCGGCAGCAGCATCGGCGCCGTATTCTGACTCATGCTGTTCTCGATTATTTCGAGCGGAGGTACGTTTCTTACGCGTTACGTTGCGGGATATTTGGTTCTTAGATACATCTTTCGTTCGTTTCCGGAATCGTAGTCTTCATCGATGAAGTACCCGCATACCTTGTTTCTATAGTACCTAGCTCGTAAATGGGACCCCATTGACGAGCAAAAATTATTTCGATTGAAAAAATTGAAAAATTTTCATTACACCGAAGTCAACTTTCGAGTGGCATAAAAAATCAAAATTTTCCGATTTTTTCGAAAGTTGGTCATCGTGCGATGAAAAATTTACAATTTTTCAATCGAAATATTTTTGGCATCGATAGGGTCTATTTAGGTCCGGTCTCGGTACCGAGCGGAGAGTATTTTATTTTTTGTAATTCGATAATCTTCATTTTTCTGCCATTTGTAACTGTTCAGGGGCGTGTCCGAAGTACCACGCAGGTTGCACTATTCGAAAGTGGCAAAAAACCTCGTTTCTTTCAAAAGTGACCAAAGTTTTCCTTCGAGCTAGAAAGCTAAATTTTGTTCCGGAAGGTTTTCAACTGAAAATGAATCACTCGCTCGAATTTGGTCAAAATCCGAGGGTTTTTTTCGCTCTTTACCGCAATGTTCAGCGACGCAGCCGCAGGTCTAGCAACGACGAGGACCTACGGGCGCATCGATGGTAGCCGAGTTGTTGAACAATCGTATGTAAACGTATAGATAGAGGTACCTCTACCTACTACGTACGCGTGCTTTTTTCTATTTGGACTTGGAAACGACGGTAAGGCTACGAAAATTGGCCACACGCCGAGAAATTTGTTTCTTCGCGTTGTTTTCTCGATTTGTCGAATCGAGTTTTCGTTTCGTCTGGTTTACGTCGCGTTTTATTCTTTTATTCGGTTACGTTTTCTTTGTACCGGCGATGGTTGTTATTTTCAAATCGAGGCGCTCGATCGTCGCTTTTACGGTGAAAAAACACCTCGCTCGGTTCTGTAACATATCGGAGGCGAGAGACAAGTGCGGCATCGGAAACTGTCGACGGATAAACACGTTACTCGTACGTAACGTCGTCGTAATGTACAATAGTAACAATTTAGCGTATTGATATTTCGATGCGTAGTATCGTTTGATATCTTTTGATTTTGTAGCTGGTCTGGTGTCTAGTGCACTGCTTGTCTGCGTACCGTATACGTAGTGTATGCTCGGGTTAAAGTTATTCTACAACCGTACAGTCTACGTAGAAACACATCATACGTACCCGTACCCGTACCCGTACCCGTACCCGTACTCGTTCGGTATGTAATTAAGACAAGTCTGCGTACCTACTTTAGCCGTACTATAGGTATCGTGTTACGATGCTACGACGCTACGGTGTTACCGACTGTTGTGTAAAACGAGACCCTGTCGTGTAATTGGAAAACGATGACAAAAGTTGTCTGGCAGGCGACGGACGCGAACGAGACCGCGACGTAACCCCAGCCCAGCCCAGCTCAGCCCGACGTAACGTAACGTAACGTAACGAGACGAGACGAGACGAGACGAGGAGGTGATATTAATATCGTAGTAGCTGCGAGAAGTTGAGATGCGATAGTTTGGAGAGAATCGACTTGGCGCGGGCCGCAGCTCTTGTACGCCTTTGCGGTAACAACCCCGATTATAATTATTATTGTTATTGTAATGGAAAAGGGTGGGTGGTTGAGAAATGAGTCGAGCAGCGAGCAGCGAGAACCGAGAACCGAGAACCGAGAAGCCGCGGCAATGTTATTCTACCGCGCGCCGCGCCGCGCCGTTCTACAAATAAGCAACTTTTAATTGCTATACGATAGAACGAAATTTCTCGTACGTTAGCTAGGTATAAGTATAGATACGTAACGTAACCATACCTACCGTATGATGTATGTATTATATTCGTAGGTAAGTACGAGCGTAAGTATGTGTACGTAATTACGTATAGTAGACGTAAAGTGGTAGTAGTAGGAAACTTTTGCATTAGAGGAACATTTTCGCATTACTTTTTCGCGCACGCTGTCATCGGTACTCCGCGTCGACTGTGTGTTGAAAAGGATTACCTGCGACCTGCGACTTGCGACCTGCGACTCGGATGTGGGAAGTACGTAGATGTACTATAGGAATGTTACTACGCTGCCAGGGGATAGAATAAGATACGAGTATTTACATTTCGCCGAGTTGGTTAGTTAGTTGGTTGGTTGGTTGGTTGGTTGGTTGGCTGGCTGGCAAGAAGCTTAGGGGATGAAGAGACCGAAAATGAAAGTGGAAATGAGGAAAAAAAGGCAACTATACGCGCCGCTAGATTTTTTTCCTTCACTCGTACCGACTACCGATGTAATAAGACGAGATGGCAGCTCCGACCGTGGCCGTACCGAGATTTAATAATATGTAATTTTTCATTTCGCAAAGTTTAGACCGCGTATTTTCGCTTTTCGCGTAACCAAAGTGACGAGGATGCTGCCGATGCTACGCTTTACCGCCGCGCCGCGCCGCGCTGCGCCTCCTTACCCGAATTAAGAATCGCGGTAGATGGGCTGCGGCCGGGCTCGGCACCAGGGGCACCGCCGCGCCAACCGACAAGATGGATGTGTAAATTAGCGCCGAAAGATGTTGCGTTAACTTACTTACGAGTATATTTATTACGGCGCTTAATTACGCGTTTCTTTTCGGTTCTCTTGTACCAACTGCGTGTAAACGTTTGTCTTACGAGTACAATACGTAAAACGTACTACGCGCCCTAGTATACAGTACAGTACCGTATAGATTAGACGTGTCTACGTGCGTCGGTATCTATATCGGTGCGGAGCAGGCGATACATCGCCGATCGCCTATCTATCCGATAGTCACTTTCGTTTATATACTCGTAATATCCGTCGGTGCGGTACCTCTACCCCGACGTGAAAACGTGCCAAGTGCTTCGAGTTTTGATCAAAATGTCGAACGATACCCATTTTTCAACTTTTTCCCAAGTAGGTATATCGTCGTTCGTCGATGATATCTCAAAGGCTAAAAGTAAAAGGCGTACTTGGCAACTTGAAATTTTCCCACACGCTCCCTCTCCTCCCAACAGCTGACTGGAAATACGTTCTTCGGAAACTGAAAACAACGCGGATTTATCATCCGATAAATTCCCGTACGCGTGTAGGCAATAGGCGAACGCGGAGATGTACGAGGCATCCACCCTTTTTGCTAGGTATCTATACGCGTTACCCGTACGCCCCCGAAATTACGTACGTACGAGTTAGTTGTCGTGAAAATTTCCTTCAAAAAATATCATTCGCTTTCGAGTAGCGTTCGTATTACAATTTACTGTTTACAGTCCGAGGTCCGATGAAATACGAATGCTACGTCCGCGTCGTCAACTCGTTAACTACTCGTACGAGTACGATGCGCCGCATTTGCATTTTTTATTTTCCCACCGGTTTTTCGTTTTGAAAAAGCGAGCGAGCGTGCGTTTAGAATGGAGTTGGGACTGGGAACCGCGCTGTTAGTTTGCTATTCAATTCGTAGTCGCGTCGACAAAAACGAATCGCTTGAAAATAAGATTTCATATCGTCTTCGTTCGTTCATTTTGGCTCTGTTGTTTAGCGTACCAGTAGCCTGTACAAAGGATGTAGTTTGTCTAGGTCTGCGTACGAGCTACGTACTTTTATACGTGTAGTCTATCGCGTATCCCCGTACGGCGCGGCGCGGCGCGGCGCGGCGCGGCGTACACTATATATTAAGACGACGTGAAGAAGCACGTATAACAGGTACCGATGCGTGGTGCGTGGAAAGATGAAGATGAGGGAAGATGACGATCGTAGTGGGCGCGGTACTAATTAAATAGTAGGTCTAGGTGCGGAGTACATACCCCCTATGCGGACCTAAAAGTATTCAAATTGCTTATAAACGCCAACCATTCGACGGCGATACGTGTCGGATGGAAAAAAAGGATTATTCCTACGAGATTGTACGTATTTAGCGTTTACGCGTAGACGGGAGGCGTCTAGTTGGCTGCAGTTGGGGTAGTTTATAATTTTTTAAACCTTTATTCGACTACTCTCGGCTCTCGCGATGCTGTTCGTTACTCCTCTTCCGCGTACATTCGGGTATGTATCGTGTACGAGTACTAATACTTATGGAAAAGTTGCTCGTTGAAAGGTTGTTGGATTGCCTGCGGCAACTTTGACCGCTCGTTAATCGAGCCGAAAGAAAATCTACGTATGTACTACGTACGTCTGCTTGTCTATCCGCCCCTCTCCGATAGTCGGATTGAAAATTAAGGTAATAGGCGCATTCGGCATCGATGGGGCTGTTTTTTGTTTGTCGAATTCCGCTTTCATTTACCTACGTACGAGTATTCACGCCGCGACCGCGTGTCTTTTGGATTTTGGTATTTACTCGCCCGAGACGTTTTCCCGCTTGCAATGCTAGTGTTTTTACCAAACGTAGGTACGAATACGTGGGAGGCACATATTTGTAACTTTTGTCTTCTTTGTGGCGTCCTTTGTGCAGTGCTGATAACTAGGTGTACGAAGTCACGTTTGGCTATTTCATACCTCACGAGGTAGCCTATATGGGGCTACATATATGTACTTGGTATATCTATATATACGACATACGTATCGGTATATGTACTTGGCCGAATACAATAAAATGTCTCCGTGTGAATACTGAATATAAGTAAGTCAGTAAGCAGTTTAGTTTTATTGTGCGATGTCACGTTTTATCTATACGTACTGCTGTACTAGTAAAATCGCCGGCTCGTCGGTTTTGTCACATTTTATGAAAGGACGAGTTTTTGTATCGAGCTTCGAATAAAGCGGGAATGCGCGGCATGGCAGGTACGTCGTACATCGTACATCGTACATGGCTACGCGAGCAAGAACATGTATGGGAACGATGTCGACGTCGCGTCGACGTCTGTAGGATACGCCTTTGAATTTTCACGGTGATTTGTTGTGCCAAAAACGCTAGTCGTAGTCGGACACGTAGCGAGTCCGACCCTGGAACAGCTCAATTTCAAGCGTCCCATCCTCCGATTTTCGACATCAGCCGGCGAATAACTCTCGGATCGCGCGCTATCGCTTCTTCAACTATACCGTACTTACTACCACGTACTCGCTTTATTGCTCCGAGTGAATATTCGCCGATTAGAAACCGACTTTCGCCGACCACTCGAATACGAACGAGTGATTGACGGATGAGGGAAATAATACGCTTATTTCATCTAATTCGCTTTTCGTCGTAGAAGACGGAAAGAACGAAGACTACTCGACGTTAGGTTTGTGCGAAGGAATAGGTAGAAAAACTGTCTAGATGCCGCGCCGCGCCGCGCCGGGCTAAGGGCTGCGTCGGCGTCGCGAAGAGAGAAGGCCTTTATTTTTACCGCGAATGAATTATGACTCGGGGTAAAATTAAGCCGCGTTAATCTTGTTATAGCGGCGTATGTACTCGTATTGTACGCGAAAGCTAACGAACACGAAGCGAAACAGCTAATACGAGTAGGTACGTACCCCTTGTCTTCCCCATCGGCCTGCCATGCCGTCATCTCTGTCTGTCTGTTCATTCCATTCGGCTCGTAAGAAGAAGAAAAACAACGCTATTGTTTTCGTTATTAGCGCTACGGCGTGATGGTTGTAAATTGTAGTCAACGTAGGTACAAGTACCTATCTCTATCTACGTAATAACGCTAACGTATACGAATACGTCGACGAAACAATTTATACAATTCGATTTTGTACTCGCAGTCGCAGCGCTCCAAGGGCAAGGGCTGATAGTTCGTAACTTTGTACCGCGAGCGCGAGTACCGGGTAGGTACTGGGTAGATTTTGGAAATTGCTCGAAATATTCGTTCGTACGTACGTAGGCCTACGTACGTCTATCAAGTATCTAGCTACTCGCCGCGTCACTTACTACTTAATGTCGTGTTGCTTCGGTGTACGTAATCGTCGCAATCGTAATACCAAGTACGAGCTACCCTCGAGTCTTGACGACTTGTCAAAGGTTCGTTTAAAATTGTAATTTTTATCGAAAGTCGAGTTTTGTTCGTCCTCTTATTTTTTCTTTCATCCTCGACGGATACGTTCATTTTATACTGGCGGGAGGTTTTGTTTGCTGGCTTTTCTTTTCGCCCTGTCCAACCCTTCATTCCACTAGCGGAGTCGGTAATCCGAAGGCGAAAGGAAAACAAATCTGCGCGCTTTTTTAAGATTACGGGAGGGGGTGGAAGAAAATACTGATTTGTCATCGTGTAGGCCGAGCGAGTAACGAGGGGCAGATACCACAATTGACGAGTACGCGTTGATCGTAGCCTTTGTATTACGACTTACGAATACGTTACCTACGAAAGTTGACCGTTCACGATACGGTCGCGAGTACATGTTTGTTTTTTCGTTAGCAGGCTCCGTTTGTATAAATTTCGCCATTCCAAGTCCGTTGGAACACGATACGACGCGATCGGTCAAATTTCCAATTTTTGACGGCGCGGCGCGGCGCGGCGTTACCACCGCATCGAATAAGTTATTCGCGTTCGTCTTATTTTTACGGTAACTTAATTTCGTGTTTTCTTTTTGCTCGGTTCTGCGCTTTTAGCAATTCGCACCATCTGCTTTCTACGGACCGATATTTTTATCATTTTTCATTAGCAACTGCTCGTTGCCCTTTCTTCAAATCTCGGTTGATGTCCAGCGCATTCGCATTCCATTCGTAATCGTATTTCGTTAATTATCGAAAAAGACTTCCGAGACCTTTTTTGCGTTATTTTCGAGTCGTTGGCCCCTCGCCACATTCTATTTGTATTTCAAAAAATTGTACGCGTATTCTTTGGTAGGTACTAGACTTTTACGTTGGGTTTGGTACTTGGTACAAATATGTAGTTCGAAACCGCCAATAACCGAGTCGAGCAAGAAAAGCAAAAAAAAACAGCGATATAAGATAAATTGAAGTTCGATCGCGGCGTGTCTTTTGTTTTTTTTTTTTTTTAAGTTTTTTTTAGTTTTTTCCGCGCCTTATTACCCGATTTGTTTATCGCAGCTGTTTGGTCGTAATTTCGTAGAATTTCGCGCTATCGTACCGCCGCGCCGCGCCCGTTTGTATCTGGTTTATCGAATTTAGCGTTTAACTGTACCATTCGCCTTACATAATGTTTGATTCGCGGTGCGCTGTTTTTTGTTCTTCTACATACGACTGAACATTCTATAAACTTTCCTCCATTCTACACGCATAGGTCCGTACGTCCGTACATTCTACGGAAATCGCGTAAATGGAATCGAGAAAGTGTAATTTTTAGGAGTTTGGTCGGTGTTTACGAAACCCCATTTGTATATTTCTCGTACGTATATCGAGTTGAAATTATTCCGATTGAGGGGCGGGGGGGGGGGGTCAAATTTCGAACTTCCGTCCATCTGCATAGCGCGGCTGCTCTTGGTCTTTCCAAGGGAGCTTTGACGCGTTCAAAAACCCGAATGCGGACGTACGCTTTAGAATAATGTTACGATCGTTGTCGTCAAATAACTATCCGATTGCTGTTCGGTGCTCTAGGTGCGCGTACCGTCCGTATTTAACGAACTAATTGCGCCCGAATGCTTAATGAATTGACTACGTACGACGTGTACGACTACGCTACGAGTACACATATATTCGCATTCGCAGACAGCGACAAATGTATTTGTACGACGTGAAGTATAGGAGACGCCTTGACACGCTATAAATCGATTACGCGCCCTTATTTGCACCGTTTCTAGCGGAATATTGTAGTAGGGCGGGGATGGTTTTTTCATTTTTTACAAGTGAAATGTTACGAGTATGTAGAACTACGAGTAGAAGAGAAGAAGTAGCTCGACTCGATCTTTACCCTCGCCCAACTGTCCGTAAAATGTGACGAAATATTTAAAAAAATGTTACCAAAAATGAGCAAATTTTGGCGTGTAAAGTTGACGTTTACCTAATGAATTTCAATAACTGAAATTTCGGCCAAATATAAGGTGGCATCGGCGCTATATACGAGTCTGGTCGAAAAAATGACTTCTTAACCCCGATATCTTCGAGTTTGATATTCTGTTTCACTTCAACGATTGTATCGTCGTCGTCGTCGTCGTCGTAGGTTTGTTTATTATTACGCGGATTATCATTATCGTCGTTATTTTTGTCTCCGCTGCCGTTGCTAACGGAGCTTTCGCAGCAATCATCTTTTCTTTCCCATTTTTTTCTGGTTACAAAGCGCGGTTTTCCGCTCGTGTCTCGTCGTGTCGTTTTTATGGAGCGTTTAAATGAGAAGAAAAAGAAAAGTCGACTAATAGTAAGCGCTTCGAAAGACGTTTTATTTTTCCCTTAGCGGCGTTTTCATACGTACTTACGAGTATAAAGCCCAGCGCGGTAGAATTGGTTCGGGTCTACCTAGAATAATTTTAATGAAAAAACTAGATGAATTTTCGTTCGCTTGCGCGCTCGTTTCTTTTCGTGCGTGGGTACGAATACGAAACGAGTGTTTCGAATTTTTCGTCGAGTTTATAAAGTCGCGCGTAATTTCTCGAACAGAGTCGGAGAGTTAAAGCTGGAATAATTACGAGCTTACGAGCGCGCTTGTAGTAATATATGTAGATACCTAGGTTTAGTTACTAGGTAATCTAAAGTGTAGCTATTCGTCTATTCGCCTATTCGCCTATTCGCCAACACCTACGTGTTGAGAGATAATGTCGGCAATTGGTACGGCGATGAGATGATGAAAGACTGGCTAGGGAAACGTTAGAATTGATGTACCTGGTACCTAGCTTAGCTACCTACTACCTACTACCTAGTACGGTAGAGTGGAAAAGTTTGCTCGTTTGTAGGAATATAGGTATCTGACTGCGTAGTTTACACATATACCCACGGTACAACCGTATCCACCTTACACGAACATACGTGTAGAGATGCCCAATTGCCCAGTACTTATCGTTAGACTAGTTACTGCTTGAGAAAATTAACACGCGTCAAAAAACTGTTTACCGTACTTAGCATGCTCGTATTTACTATTTAGTACGTACACGTACGGGTACGGGTACGGGTACGGGTACAGCTCGTTGTTAGTTTTACGACGAATTGGCGCGGATAATGCGCGTATGCGTAGATACGAGTATTCCGTATACTTTCGCGAAAAAGGTTGTACGACCGTTGTTCATTACGTGGCCTGGCCGCGGGTAGTTTTACACGTAGAAAATTATCGCCTACTTTTCGATTAGCGATTAGCCGATTACCTTACAATATTCTTATTTTCGTGTTACAGCCGCCGATATAAATGAAGAATCGTCCCTCACTAGCCACCAAATCAAGCGCAGGCATTTCAGACACTCCAGAACGCCTGCCGGCTCGCCACATGGTCCATCGCCCGATTACCCGGAAGACTATCCGCCGGCGCAGGTAACTACCGCATTTTCTGCCAACGTTACACGTCTATTTACCTATTCCAGTTTAATAGCGAATCGAGCGAAAATTTATCAAATTTCATCGGATAGAGATTTTCGAAATTCGCAAAAATATCGCCCTTTTGGGACGATCGTCGAATAGAAGTGAGAGACAATATGCCGATGATAAGCCACTCGACGTTTCAGTATATCGACTATAGATACGTATTTTGTACATTTTTTCACCCTTCCTTTTCTTTCGACATCTTTATTTCGGTTAGTTTCACTTTCGGTATCAGTTTTTTCCTCCTACAGCTCGTAGGCCGCTGACTATTTCGAAGCGATTGTACCGAAAATTTGGCTAAAAACATATAATCCAACTTATTACTGGGGCTTGTCGCTCGTTAAAAATGTACTTAATTTGCGGGTACTCGTATACCGGGTCAAGTTTGAATGAATTGTTGGTAATATACTCGTAGGTAAAATAGGGAGTTTTTGTCGCGTCGCGTCGATGCGGTTTGCCGTTGTCATTTGTTTGTTTTCGAGTTGGTAAACTATAGCGCACCTTGGTCGGATACGCCTTTGAATTTTCTCGCAATCCGGTCAGATTGACTTTTGGCATTTAAAAAAAACAACAAATTTATAATATTGGCAGCGTTGCCTGGTGCGTTATTGTTCGATAGAAATGCTTAATTAGCGTTAATTCGACGTAGGTATATAGTACATACCTACCTACCTACCTACCTACTCGGTGTATTCCTCCGTAGGTATAGGCTATTGGTGAGTACCCGAGTGTGTATTTGTGTTTGCCAACATTGCCGGCGATTATTTTATAAAGGAGGAGAGCTGCGAGCGTAACACCCTGGTTTACATTTATCCTGATTTGTGGGGAGGAGGGCACTACGGGCAGTAACGAAAAGTAAAGACGCGTTTTCCTTATTTACTCTTATCGAACTGTATGTGTGACAAGTTTGATATTTATTGTCTCAACTTTTTTCCTTTTCGGTTGGTTTTTGTTTACGTTTTTTTATTTTCCATTTTCTATTAGATACCTATTATTATCCCGTTTTTTTTTTTTGGCGATTCGTTTTAAAAGTACTCGCGTAAGACGGACGAGTCGACGTTCGGGTTGAAAGTTTGATCGGAGGGAATTTCCACGGACGTACGACGCGACGGTTCGTCTTACAACGCACGATAATGCCCAACTACCCAACTACCGATACTCGATGGGGGAAAAAGCCGCTCAAATATTAGGACTCTCTCGAATTAAGTTTACAAACGGATCAGCTGTCGGTTGACCCGTTGATCAGCCATTTTTCGCGCGCGTTCTTATTTTCTTTTCGATTTTTCCAGCAGTATTCCTACTACGGCAACAATGTGGCAAATATTCGCAACGGAGATTCGTACAACAGTAATTTGAGGATCGCCGACAATCGTAAACCAGTTTTTAAAAATTGCGCTTCGTACCATCCCACCGTAAAAGAAGAGCAACCTACTGGAACTTTCATCATAAAGGTACGTAGCGTGAGATTTTAAGAAATTAAACGATATTTGTACTCGGAGGTTCGAAGTTTCGCGACAATCTGCGAGTTGTTTGGCATATTTTTCGCTCGAATGGGCACTCGCGCGGAGTAGTATTAGAGGTATCTATCTATACATTTCGACGGTTTGATCGCAGGTAGAAGCGGTCGACGATGATCCTCCGGAACACGGTGGAACGATTCAGTATAGTTTCGTCACAACCTCGAAACTTATATCCATCGAACCTACTACCGGCATAATAAAAACCAAAGCGGTAAGTCGAACGAGTTTTAGCTTTTTGTTTTGTACTTTTTAACGTAATTTTACCGTATCGCATATTTTCGACCGCGTTTATTACGCAGATGTTAGATTGGGACGAACCTAAAAGAGAGAAAGAGATCTACGTAACGGTTCGAGCCACCGATAATGGAAAACCTCGATTGGACGATACGTGTACTTTTAAAATCATCGTCGAAGATATCAACGACAACTCGCCGACTTTCGACAAAACTGTAAGTATTTTTAGTAACCGTATACCGAGTAAATAACGGCGCAATTTTATAGGGCATAATTGTATAAGCGTACGCGGCTCCATTTACCACATAAATTGTTTATTTTCAATCGCTTAATACGTAGGTCACCATCTACAGCCTTACCTGACCTGGGTACGAGAATATGGTCCATTTGTCGTGTTTCAGACGACTAAGTAATTAACATTTTCGTTAACCGCGAGTAAAAGTGCTACTTTTTCTCACTCCTGGTGACCATTCGTTAGTAAAAAGAAGCGTTTTTCTCACTCGTTAACGAAAAATATATCACGTATCCAACCGGTGAAAAAAGAGATTTTTAACGATTGCTCAAAATTCGTCAAAAATCACTTTATCTCGCTAGTTGAATAAACTACTACGAGTATTTCTCGTCGTTGTGTCGATACGTCTACTGTCTACCAAGTCACGCAAGTCATCCAAAATTCATACGTTTTGCCAAAAACCGACCAATTTTTCCTTCGCTAGGTAAATCTGAATTTTTAACTAACGAATTACAAAAATTGAAAAAAATCAAAGTTGAAAAAAGATCCTACTAAACACTTGAGAAAGTTTTCGTGAAAAATTGCGCTATTTCGACCATCCCCATACGCCACCAAAAAAAAAGAAATAGTTACGTTAAATTTTGGAACCCGCGTACATATCCCGTATGCCTCGATATTTCAACTAGTCTTATCCTTTGCGTCTTTCATCAAGTACAAAGAGCCAGTATGTGCGAGTTAGGTTAGCATTACTTACCGTGTAAGTTTAGATGGGTGACGTTCGTATTATTAGTTGACATTTTTTTTCCAATAGTTACGTATCATTTTATTTTAATTTTTATCAACCCGTTTCGAATAGGTCTATCGAGGAAATACCTGGCAGGTAATAATCACGCGATAAATATTGTATGTATTTGTACGTGTAAAGTGTACATCACGTAGGTTTAGTTTCTTTTAGGTGAAAGCTTTGCCACCGCGATATTAATCGCGTTTTTCGCCTGTTTTTCGTTTTTTTTCCAATTTTAATATTCGTGTACAAAAGTAGGTGATTAACTGATTAGGTATCGTACGTAAAGATTGATTTGATCGCATTGTTTCCGTTCATTTTACGAAACTGCGCCTTGGCTTATTAATTTAGTATTTTGGTAGGATGGCTATCTATCTGTAGTAAGCGCATGTTACTGGCCTTTTTCTTCCCGGGTACTCGATTAGATGTCGGTGGCTCGGTGCCCCGATGAAATTTTCGTGGCAAAAAAAGTCGTGTGAACGGTTGTCCATCGCATTTGAATACAAAAATACGACGCGACGGCGACCGGTCAATTTTCGAGTACGTAGCAAAAAGTTAACGTATAAGGGCTCGAGGGGGACGGGATCCGGAATTGATCGAGTGCCTGGTACGTGTTCAACTGTACCAGTAGTTTTCCGCGTATAATCGCGATGCGACCAAAATGCCTATTTTAAAAACAATTTGTTATTCGTTTGTCGAAAAAAAAAATTTAAAAAGTAAAATAAAACGTACAACCGATGCACTCGCAGGAGTATAATGAGCTAGACAAACAGAGACGTTCGTTAGTTAAACGTACGCTCAAATTACACGTAGGTATTTGTTTTGTAGAAAGTTTGCGTAAAAGTTGCGTGTTTTGTTTTTATTATCGTGTATGGCAAGTTGCCGCACGATGACGAGAGTTGCACAGTCTCGATGTGGCGGTATATACCTATTAATTTATTTAATGTAGCGTTAGTTTTTGCATTACGTGTTGGATTTTTTGCCCTGTACCGCGATGTATAATTACAGTACCCGTACCCGTATTACCTATAGAATAAAGCTATCTACTCGCTAGTATCTGTAATCGTACGACAGCTAATGTAGATTTTTATGTCGTCGAGAAAAAGACTGTACGTAACGTAACGTAACGTAACGTACTAGCGATGTTTATTCGATATTTCGACGTTTGCGTTTGAACAGAGCTACGAAGAATCAGTGCCGCAGGATTTGAAACAAGGCGACGAGGTAATGCGATTATCAGCGACCGATATAGATAACGGAAGCAACAGCGTTATAGTGTACAGTTTGCTGGAAAAAGGCAGCTCTTCGGACGTAAAATATTTTCGCGTGCAGAATAGCACCGGCTTCATATACTTGAACAAACAGATAGACGTAAGCGTATACCGATTCCATATTACTCGTACTTACTCGCGTAGCCTATGTCGTACGTTATCGACCAACGTCGAAAACCTTACGTTAGGCCGCGGCCGCGTTTACTCTTACTCGTATTTATTCGGTTCGTATTCGATGTCGTAGAAACAACCCGGTTACAAATTCAAATTCAAAGCATCGGCAACCGACCAAAGTCCCAGCGAACCTCATTCGACGGACGTAGACGTTATCGTGACGGTAGTGGAATCGGACAAAAAACCGCCGGTATTCACCATGTTACCCAATCAGCCGATTCATTTGCCGGAAAATTTCAATAATTTTTCTTACAACATCGCAACGTATAAAGCGATGTAAGTAGCGACAGCGAATGTTCGGTTCCTAAGTATCGGATCGGCCGTACGATCAACCCGATTGATTTACTCGATCGCTTACTTACTTACTTACTTACTTACTTACTTACTTACTTGCTAATGTTTGTAGATCGAACACGGATGAAAACGAAGCGGTTTACACGCTGGTCAAAGGAATGTCCGAACAGACCAACAAAGACAACACGTTTCACTTATTAGTAGAGAAAAATACGGCTCATATACGTTTGGCGGGTAATTTGGACTACGAGAAAATCGAAAAATACGATTTGACTGTGAGAATAACGGTAAGTCACCCGCAACTGCGACGTATTCTGTTCGTTTCATTTGATCGTTGTTGGTTTGTTTAGAATAAGTACAAATTAGCGGCGGTTCATTCGTTGACCATCATTTTGGACGACGTGAACGATAATTTCCCGAAATTCACCAAAGATATTACCGGAGGATGGGTATTGGAGAATCAGAATCCCGGTACGCCGGTTATGCAAGTTAACGCCGTTGATGACGATAAAACTCCGGCATTTAACAAGGTAATTGTCCGATTGCGCCGCGCCGCGCCGTTTCAATTGTTGTAAAATCAACCTACACTTGGGGAAACCTCTCGCGTTTCATTCGAACAAATGCGAGCGTCGAAAAGCTCAAATTTTACTAAATAAATTTTCGTCGCGTATTACAGATCACGTACGTGTTGGAAGATAATACGGATAATTTCGACATAGATCCCAATACAGGAAACATAACGACCAAGCAGAAATTCGATCGCGAAGTTAAAGATACGTACAACGTGAAGGTTAGCGCCATCGATGGTGCTCCCTCTTCGCATACCGACAACGGCGAACCGAATAAAGGTAGGCGAATACTCGTACTCGTACTCGTACCTATCCAAGTACCTACTACCTACCGACTAATCACCGACAATTTTTTTTCTTTTTTAAATAATTTACGCAGCTACTCAAGTATTCAGTATCGAGATAGTAGACATGAACGATCATCCGCCCAAATTCACCAAAAAGAAATACGAAGCCGATATATCGGAAGACGCCGGTCTCAATCAGTTGGTGACCGAAGTCAAAGCCGACGACGAAGATTCCGGTAAATTTTTGCCATAATTATCTACATAAGTGTGATTTCATTCTCGAATAATCGCGTATTCGTCGTTCGTTTGTTTTCTTTTTTTTTTCTCGTTTGCGCAGCTTCTTCAATTACGTACAGCATCACAGACGGTAATGTGAACGATGCCTTTTTCATCGAACCTCAAACTGGCAAAATCAAGGTGAAAAATCAACTGGACTACGAAAGCATAACCGAGGTATGTCCGTGGCTCGCTTTTACTTCACGTTCGCGTAAATCGGCGCGCCGATGTCGGACAGTCGAGCCATCTTTTCGCGCCCATCTAGGCGTGCCGGCCATTTTTGAAAAATAATTTTCTATTCTCGATATATGCGACCAACTTGTACAGCGAGAAACGTTCGCTTTGAAAAAATTTCGATAAGTCTCGAGGCGAGTTTAACGTGGAAAAATTTCAATATTTTTCTAGCGCGCTACGTTCACCTCGCACTCTGGAAATAAATTTCCGAGTACTGCGAGTGCGATCGTTGACGAAATGTGGCCCAAATTGGTAGTTTGAAAAGGGTGGCTCTGTTACCAGTTGTTCTGCGAGATTATCTCTCAGCTGGATTCGTGCGTCGCGTCGCGTCGGTCGACCCGAACCTGTACCTACTACCTGTACGATACGATGCGACGCGACGCGACGCGATTTATTTATTTATTTTTATCAAATTTCAGTACACGTTGAAAGTGATGGCATTCGATGGTTTATTCGACGATCAATGCGACGTGGAAATTAGAATTTTGAACGTGAACGACAATCCGCCGGTTTTTCTGGATTTTCTGAAAGAAACGACCATCAGGGAGGAAGAATTAGTACCCGGATGTTTATTGACTGTAAGTTAGTCGACGGCGATGCGACGATTTTCGTGCGTTTTCGCGAAATCGAAAACTAATTACGATGACTTTTATTCGTATTCGTCAGGTAAAAGCTTACGATCCGGACATCGGAGATAGGAACGCTCCTCAAAATATCGTCTATTCGGTAATCAGCGAAAATTTGCGCAAATTCTTCTCCATCGATAAAGACGGATGTTTATCGTTGATCAAAGTAAGCGAGCGATCCCTATGCTAAGGATAAAGGCGCCGCAGGGTACATCGAAACGCGCGGAGACGCAGTTTCGAATAAATGTCGACGTCGTACCGGTAGAATTGATTAATTTGCTCGAGGTAGAAAAAAAAAAAAAACAAGTTTCGGTTAATGTAACGATGGTTTCAAAATTTCGTCGAGCGAATCATCTTCGAGTATGCCAGAGTACATTCGAAAAATTTAGAAGAAAGAATTATTTTTAATCCGCCTCCGCGTAAAGGCCAGTAATCAGTCGCGGTCCTAGAGAAAACCTCCGGGTTGAATACGCGGAGGTTTCCTTCGGGGAGCGACTAACAGCAGGATGCGCGTACTTCTCCTATTTGCGCCTTCTCGGGCGAGTACATTTTTTGACGTCGTCGACCAAGTCGCGAACAAGGAGACCCTGCGGCAGGCCGTCCGCAATCCGTCGATTTTTATTAGTTCGCTATTTATTACCGTACGCTTACATCGGTTGCGCGTTCAGCCTTTAGATCGTGAACCTCCCAATGGCAATGAAAAATGGCAAGTTTACATCGAAGCTAGCGATAACGGCGGACAAAGCAACAACAAAAATAGCTTGCTTTCCACCGTCGAATTGGTCATCAACCTGATCGACATTAACGATAACGCTCCGACTCTGAACATGGTAAGTGAATGCCAAATACGCGCTGCGCTGCGCTGTGAGATACGCGCCGGTGTAAATGATTCTCGATCTATTTATCTATTTGCGTATTAGGGAGCCGATCACGTCGTTTGGAGAGAAAATCAAGCGGCGGGTATGATAATCAGATTGTCAGCTACGGACAAGGATGGCCCGGCTAACGGGCCTCCGTTTATTTTCGAATTGAGTCAAGACGCCGACAACGATATTCGAAGCAGATTCGAAATTAGAGGTAAGCGAATAAACGTTGGTAGGAATTTGCCGACCGTATTGCGCGCCTATGACACGCGAGTTTTCTGCGTTCGGTTTTCAGATGGCAATCTGTACGCTACGGTGGTATTCGATCGCGAAGAACAAAAAGAGTACGATATCCGGATCAAAATTACCGACAGCGGTACTCCGGCTCAGTCCGGTGTCGATGTTTTAAAAGTGGTCATCGGCGACGAGAACGATAACGCTATGAAAGAAGGATTCAGTTCCATATTCGTGTATCTGTTCGAGGTGAGTAAAGAACGCGGTGTAAACTGCAAATTGGAGACGATTCGCTGCCGAGAGTGTTTGGAATTTTTAAAATTGCTTCGCGCGGTTGCAGGGTGCTGCTACCGATACGGAAATTGGGCGAGTGTACGTCGACGATCCGGACGACTGGGACTTGGACGACAAGAGTTTCGAATGGACGCAATACGTAGATTATTTTTCGTTGAATCCGAATACCGGCATGATTACCATGAGTCACGGCTTACCTGAAAAATCGTATAAACTGCAGTTTAGGGTGAGTGGTTGTCGTGTCGTAGACTACGCTAATACTCGTAGGTTACGCGACCGATATCATACGCTATTTTCTCATCGCAGGTGCACGAGAATCCGAAAAATACCAAAGCTTTCGAGCCGCTTTCGGTCACCGCTACCGTCAACGTTACCATTAAAACTATACCCGAAGAAGCTGTAGACAAATCTGGGTCTATACGATTCGAAGGTATCTCCGCCGAAGACTTTGTATCCAAAATTTCGGTACGTGGCCGCGGCATCGTGATGGAGTTTTACTCGATCCTTAGTTGACGTAAAGGTTTTTCTACGAGTACAGTCTATTTGTTGCCGTTTTTCAGAATGGCGAAAGCAAAGCGGATATTTTGAGAACGCAGTTGGCTCAAATTTTGAACAATACGGAAGAAAATGTCGACGTTTTTACAATTCTGCATTCTCCGATAAATAATAATACGTCGACGCAACTGGATGTGAGATTTTCAGCTCACGGATCTCCGTATTACGAACCGGAACGAATCAATTCCGCGATTATTAATAATCAAGACGAGGTAAACGTGTTTGAGAATTGAACTTGGAATACGCTCGCGTTATTCGAAAATGAGTTTAGAATAATAGTAACGTCGGCGCGTCTCGAACGATCTTCTCGATGCTCGATAATGCCGATTAATTGACCGGCGGTACGCGAGTTTCAAAAATGAAATTACGATTCTGAAATTCGACCTAATTTCCTTTCTTTTTTCCGTTTTTAAATCGACGGGCACGCGTTGTTCTTAAAACTGTAATTTTTCACTTCTTTCGTTTTACAATCCAAAAAACTACTTTTCATTTTTCTACGCTTTTGGGCTTCGGCCGTAGGTAAACGCGATGCACGTTACTTTGAAATGCGTAACAGCGACGATGGAAAATTTTCCCGAATTTTAAACTAACGTTGTAATGTTTCAAAATTTGATATTTTATCGCGCCGCGCCGATGTAATATTTTTAGTCTTCCTATCGCTGAAAACTTTTCACCTCTCAGCCCTTCCCCCTCGGTCACCGCGGCTAGGTAGGTGAAAAAAATGTAGCTCGCGCGGTGCGGAGTTGTCGGCACTAGGGCAATAGCGAAAGTCCTTCGTACAAGTACTCCGACATTAGTTTGTACTTGGTTGATATTGAAACTTGAAAGTAATAACGCGAGTCATCGTTTACACGTCGTCGGATTTCAGGTGGAACGTGCTCTGGGTCTTAGAATGTTGATGATCAACGTGGACGAATGTATGCAAGAGCGAATTATGTGCGAATCTTCGTGCGCTAACGAGCTGAAAAAGTCCAACGTTTCGGCTCCGGTTTTCACCAATACAACCTCGTTTATCGGTATAAACGCGTACGTTCAGCCGGTATGCGAATGTCGTCCGAGCTTGCGATCGGATTGCGGTACCGCGTCTGCGATCGCGACGACGGTTTCTCTTACCGCGAGGTAAGCGAATGGGTAGAGACGTGTTTGAAAATGAAAAATTGCTACCGAATTAACGACTGTTTTCGATGATTTTTCAGTTCGGATGTGCGAAAGTTGCCCTCGGATAGCTGCGTGCCGGCTGTCGGATTCAACGGCGAAGGATGGGCTTTGTATCCGTCGTTCGAAGCATGTAGCGATGCTCATATCACGTTGTACGTTCGCGCTTTTCAGAAAGATTCTTTGATATTTTATGTCGGACCGGATTCGATTAGACCGTCAGCCATCGGTGTCGAAGGTAGTAGATTTATTCGTGTAGATTATAATTTTACAAACGTACGTGTAGTTGTAGTACCACGTTGCGTACGAATAAAAACCAACTTACTACTAACAATAAGATATAATCACGTTCGAGGTTATAAATAAGTATACCGATACTAATATTAATATCGATACGTGAATTACGACGATGCAGATTTCATGGCTCTGGAATTACGAAGAGGATTCCCGGTATTGCTAGTTAATTACGGTACTGGTACGACCAAGATCGAACATTCGTACAAACAAATCGTCGACAATAACATTCACAAGATCGAAATCATCCTTAGTACCACGGTACGTTTACGTTTACGTTTTCCTTTTCCTTTTCCTTTTCGTATGCCGTACATATTTCTGGTGGTTGTGCGCAGTGCGCGCGTATTAACCAATTACCGATATGTTTTTCAGAGCATCGAAATGATAGTAGACGATTGTAAATTACAAAAATGTCTGAGTCTGTCGCCGCCGGTCGGCACCAACAAGTATTTGAACGTAAACGGTCCTTTACAAGTAGGCGGAACGTATATGGACTTGACGCAAGTCGCGCTCCAACGCAACTGGACCCATAAACCTTTCGCGAACGGATTCGAAGGGTGTATACAGAATTTCACCTTCAACAAGAAATTATATAATTTGGGAATGCCGAGTTTATCGAAGAATAATATCGACGCCGGATGCAGCCACGTCGTCGCCGAATCCATCACTTTCAAGTTCGATTGGACTTTCTTGGCCGCTATATTAATTTGTTTAGCTATACTAACGAGTGAGTATCGACTACCCTCTACCCTCTACCCTCTACCCTCTACTCTCTCACCGGTACGATGGCTTGTAATCGGATCGTCGTTCCACCATTAACCACGTTCGTATCGTTGTATTTTAGTTTTATTGATGGCTGTGGCCGTGCATCGGAGAAAAGTTGAGGATATGTACAAAGACACCGACGATATTCGAGAAAATATTATCAATTACGAAGACGAAGGCGGTGGAGAAGGCGATATGACCGGCTACGATTTAACCGTGCTCAGGTTGCAAGATTACGATCCGATTTCCTCCGATAAATATATGAATCGAATGTTACCTTCTACGGGTAAGACGGATTTATTATTTATATTTATATTTATATTTGTATACGTAAGTACTTGGAACTTGGACGTTATAAATAATACAGGTTTCCGGACTCTTGGGCGGATAAAATATGAAATATACTCGTTATTGCACTCGCGCAAAGTCTGCTAGTCGTATATTTAAAATTCCCATGTTTTATTTTCAGTCCCTACTACCTACGTTACGTAATTCGAAAATGTCTAGGTAAATTATCTGTATTTTTGTTGCGTTTATTCACGCTCGGTTCGAATTTTAGGAATGGACGAAGTGCCAGACATTTGCGGGTTTCTTGACGGTAAGAAACACGCTGTTGATAATGACCCAGAAACGTTGCCTTTCGACGATGTTAGACATTACGCTTACGAAGGAGACGGTAATACAACCGGCTCGTTGTCGTCGTTAGCGTCGGGTAAGAGATGGTTTCCATTTTCTTCGATCGCGTATCATTTCGTTTCCTTTGCTCATTTCTTTATCCATCTCAGGTACCGACGAAGGCGATTTAAATTTCGATTATTTGTCGAATTTCGGACCGAGATTTAGAAAATTAGCCGACATGTATGGAGAAGACGCCAGCGACGAAGATAGCGACACATATCATAACACAGCGTCCGTATCTTGGTGTTAACGGTAACTTAATTGTAACTTTTTTAGTCGTTATTTTCGTTAAGGCGTTTTTATTATACTCTTCACCAGCTCAAGTTACCATCTTGATTTACATAACGTAAAATTTAAACACAAAAAAGTGATTTTTTTTCTTCGGACAGGTTTTCTTCTATTCTGTTTTTACTTACTATTTTTTCTTTTCCCCTTTTTTTTTTTTTTTTTTTTTTTTTTTT
>FIZU01009321.1:0-11912 GCA_900064475.1 Pseudococcus longispinus
AAGGAGAAAAAGTGATTGCAATAGGGTTTTCGCTCTTCGAGCAAAACCCTAAAAAGAAGACGCATCCCGAACCTCACACATCGGTCACCCAAAAATGGTAAAACCGGTCAACAAGTAGTTCGCGTGCACCGACGACGAATCGAATCGAGCACACGACAAATAAATCAACTCCGTAACGAGGAAACGATCATCGACGTCGAGTAAATAATTACGCAACGTTGACAACACCAGCACCACGCCGATAGGACCGTATAGTTCCGAGTCAAGGCCACCAAAGTACATAATTTTGAACCATTTATAAACCGCCTTTTACGTACAAACTACAAAGACATCGTCGTTAATTCTTCCTCGTATTTCGCCATAATTCCATCACCAATCACCACGTATTCGTATTCGAATATCGCATCGGTGCAGAAAGACTACATCGAAAATTTTTTTCTCGCTAATTGCATATCGCTTAATAAAACGACGATAACGATTCGAAAAAATTGATAATGAAATGACAATTGCACGTGACAGAAAAAAATAGCAAATGAGATTATTTTGTGGACGAGAATTCTAGATATTTAGAAAATTTCTTTGTTGAGGACGCGATAACGAAGAAAAAAATTCATATTATCGACTTACCCAGTCGTGTCTCGAATTCTTGCTCTAATTCGGTGACGATGGACTCGTGATTGAAAGTTTTTCCAAACGATGCCATAATTTCGGATATCTTGGCCCATTCTTCCTGCTCGTCGAATGGACTTAAAATAGACATCGATACATTTTTATCGGTTCCATTGGTGGATGCGGTATTGGCAGCGGTACGATTGTTGGTTGGAGATACGCTCACAGTGTAGTCGGCCGATTTACCATCTCTGCATCCGTTCTCTGTGTATTCGTCCGGATTGTAGATGTTTTTCAATTGTCTAAGCGTCGTCGGCCTAACGAGTTTATTATAATTAGCGGATGTTTCCACCTCCGGTGTAATGGACCCTTTGAATAGTCCTACAATACAGAACACAGAAACAGAAACACGTTTTAGTGCGAGATTCGCGCGTACATGGTAAATTTAGTTTGGAGAACAGGAGCTTTATGAGATTTCGTGTTGAAAAAAATACACGTAGAGATACCAATGGGTTGTCCGAGACCATCGAAAAACCTGACGACCCAAAAGATTACCGAGGTAATAAAAAACTAAATCGTGGAACATAAATTTTAATTTATTAACGCCTTTCCTCCTCATCTCCCTTCCTGGTCTGCTGACTATGATAATAAGAGCCATCTTAGCGTTTAATATCATTTTCAGTAACAAGAATGAAGAGAGACTTAACGCATACTTATTCTAATAGTGTATTATGAGACATAATATCCTGCAGTAAGATCTATATGCCATTAATACGACGTATAATGGTACACGTTCCTTCTCAACTTTTTATACATTTTAATTTATACCTCGGCTACTTAAAATTCCTTTCTTATTGCGTATATTAGAATATTAAACCGATCGAGCTCTTGTGTTTAAAAAATGAAAAAAATATATTTCATCTTTTAACTATGGTGTCCCCCTTTCCCTTCATGTATGGTAACTTTTGTATTGAGATTATCATTTATGTACTTTGTACTGTTTGGTATGATTTCGAGTGTAAATAATGTGACGTATCAATGATGACATTAAAATTTCCGGATTTACCCGGATCTGGGCTGACCAATGAGTTACGTAATATTTGAAAACATTCCGATTTATTTCTCCCTCCTCTTTTCCACTTGCGTTCTCAAAATTTTTAACAATTCATAGTTTTTTATTTCAGGCAAAAGAGGAAAAATTATAAAGTTTTTTGAAAAATTGAACGTCTTGTAGAAGAAACTTAATTTCTTAATATGTATTCAAATGTGTTGTAGGATCATCATTACGGTGAATTTGCACAGCACAGCTGCATTGTGAATATTAACGCGGGTTCGCAATTAAATGCTAAATACGTTAAAACAGATGTGCTAATTGTAAGAATTGCACGGTTCAAGTATCCAGTCATTATCACCCTCTCTTTCCTTCCCATATCAAAATTCATTAAGAGCCCCATCACGAACTGGAATCATCGTCTAGCTGGCGACTGACAAGACGTGTGGCTGAATGAAGAGAAATGCCCATCTTGCAGAGTTATGTATAAGAATGTAAAAGACCACTGCATTTAGGTTTGCTGTCAGTGTCTACAGCTACATCCCGAATGAAGTCTTGAAGGGTACCAAAAGTATATTACGTTGGATTTCGACTGAGTGAAACTGCTGACCAATTCCGAATTCGTTCATATCATCTGCCTTTGAGCCCCCCTGGACCCTCTGGCCGGTTCTGTTTCCATACTACATATGAACGTTTAAAACATAGGATATACTCCTACTTTTTGTGTAAACTCTGACAAAATATCCACAAGTCAGCATGATTTTCGAATGTCTGTCTGACAAAATGACCAAAAGTCAGTATTATTCTGACAAAATGTCTAAAAGTCAGCATTATTTTTGAAATTTTTCAAGTCCAAAAAGCCGTTTAAATTTTGAAATATGAAAATTTTCCAAGTCCAAAAAAGTCTGACAAAATAACTAATAGCCATCTTCAGGGAATTTCGTCTCCTTTTTCGCGGAATTACCTATTTACAGTAAAAGCATTTTCTATGCTAAAATAGTCAAAAAATGATAAAAATTTCCAAAAATATTGTTAAAATTGACAGAATTTTCACAAAAATTGGTGAAAATATTCTACAAACGGTCCAATAACCATTCAAAATTTCTGAAAATTTTGAAAATTTTGATAAAAATTAACAAATGCCTACATCGTAAAAATAGTTTTAAAAGATGGAAATAATGGAAGGGGTGAAAAAAATCATGAAATTCGTAGAAAAGGTCATTCAAATTTCTTAATTTTTTTTAAAAAAATCGGTAAAAACCTCGTTAAAAATTGGTCAAAAAATCATGAAAATTGTCGAAAACGCTATTAAAATTGTCAAAATTTTTACTAAAATCTATGAAAAAATCGTAGAAAGATTCAAAACGTCATTAAAATCATCGAAAATGCCATTAAAATTGTTGAAATTTCTGTATAAATCAACCCAAACATTGTAAAAACTTTCAAAATATCATGAAAATCTTGCCAAATGCCGTTAAAATTGTTCATTTTTCCTCAGAATCGATGAAGAAATCATAGGAAAAAAATAATCAAAATTCTAAAAACATCTAAAAATTATGAAATTTGGTATTCATAAAATTTTTTGAAAAATGTTGTTAAGATGGTAATTAAAAATGAAAAGCGTGGAAAATGTTGCGGGAATTTATGAAAACTGCATAGTAATCGTGAAACATTTCAAAATAACCATTTTTCACTTAATAATTTTGATGATTTTGAAAGTTCTAATAATTTTCATGAGGTTTTCAAAAGTATTCACGATTTATTGACCATTTTCATGATTTTTATGAAAATTTCGACGTTTCAAACGATAATTCAAATGCTACGGAAATTGAATATTTTTTTTAAAATTTGGGCAATTTTTCACTTTTGTTTGTAATTTTGATGATTCTGAGAACAAATCAGTTTAAATAAAAATTTAAGAGTCAAAAATTAATTTTGAAGTATCAATAATCAGCAATAGCGTGACACCAAAAATTAGAAAATAAATTGGCTACCCTTCTCCACTTTTCGCGTAGTTAGGTTGGGCAGGGCATTATTCGGTAGGAAATTTTATGAAGAGCATTTCGTTCTGTATAATATTTTCTCTAATTCCTAAAATTTTTCAAGTTATTTACGTAAAATACATTTTTCCGAGTTGTTTATGGTTCACCTGTCTTTAAGTGGGAGAAGAAGATTTCTTATACCGTTCTCTATAAAATACTGAACAACTTTTTTCCTTATGTTGGTATTTTTCGAGTTATTTGCTGAAAATTGGCGAAATTAATATGGGGAACGAACTTGTAATTGCTTGGTAATGAGTAGGTATTGCGGCTTTAGTTGAAGTTTTCTGAACGAATAATGGTCGAAATGAGAAAATTGTATCTAATGAATTTTATTGTCTAGAATTGAAAAATGAACAACTTTTGTCCAAAACTTTTTCCCGGGAGGGGGAGGAGGATCTCCTGAATAAAAGTGGCATCATTTTATGGAGAAGTTTGCGTGAATAATTTTTTGTCCTGTATCAAATTGTTCTGTTTGAGAAAATTTTCGAATTATTAACGAACAACTTCTTTTTTTAAATTTGCTGCATTTGCCTCAGCCTGTAAGGGAACTTGTATTGTAGGGAGAGGATAATGTATGGTATCATTTTATAGGAAATTTTACGTAGATTCTTTTCTTATACCACATATTTTACGCCATCTCTCGAATTTCTCACGTAATTTGCAAAAAACGAAACATGAGGATATGCTTCGCCGCTCAAAGGAGTTGGCAAGCCAGCTAGGTACCCGAGGGTTTCGTGTGGTGATTATTTAGACCTCATTCAATACTTTTCCTCAAAAAAAAAAAATGCTACCAATTCTTTCATTTTTTCCCAATTTGACCGGACTAATACTGTAACAGATTTATTTCGGAAGTCTATCGAAACGAAAATAAGAGGTAAACCGTTGATTATAAAATGATTAAAAACATTCAGTTCAAGGTAGGTGATTAAATTTATTCGTGCACATGTTTCAACTTTTCAGCTCTTCCTCACTCTGACCCTTTCACGTGTTATCTTAATGAATACCATTTCCAATACTTTCCTCCGATTGAATAGAAAATCAGTACCACTCGATACTTTTCAAGCTCGATTCTCATTAAGAACCTCGTTAGATCGAAAATTCATTTTGTTTTTTCAGCCGTTACTTTCCACTCGAACTTGATAACTGCATTGTATTCGAAACATTTGTAGTATGTTAGCATATCTACGCGAGCGTGAAATTAACCTTTACATGGTTGATAATGTATGTAACTTAACTCCCAACCAGAGATAAGATTACCTATCTCAACAAAAGAACGAATGAAAGAGTGAAACGTAAAAAAAAATTCTTCTTAAAACAATGCATTTAATTTCAAGAGCGTAAATACAATTTCATATTACAGCATATCGTATACTTATACTCGTAGTACAGTACGTAATATACTCGTACAAATAATATCGCTCGGCATTCCTAACGAATTCCTTTCAAGAATCGATGACTGTACATCTTTCTAGCGAACGTACGTCGTACGTCTTGCGGTTTGTGTAATTATTTAATTCGCATCTCGTCGCGAGGTTTTTCGACGAAAGAATTTTCACCTCGTAGATACGTAATGGGAGTTCAACGAATCGCTTATATAAGTAATTTTTGATGTATAAAAATAGGTAAAATTCTAGCCGGTTTTGTGTTTCTATCGATAGAAATGATGGGAAAAAAACATAATTTGATTTCGATACCGGTCAATATGGCTTGAGATAAGATTAGCCCAGTTTCTTGATTTAATTTCGATCACCTTAAGACGTAAAGCTTATCAGAAGGTAGTTTCGTTAATTCCGAATTCAGATGGCGGATTAGTTGAAAAGAAAAAATGCAATAAAATTTGAAATATCTTGCACGAGCCACTTAGAGAAGAAAATATCGAACCTTTATCCTTGTGTGATGCATATTGCCTACTCATATCATCAGATAAGGATCCGAACAGCATTGTGGTAAAATTCGGACGATGCAGTTGAGGAAATTTCATCGAAATGAAGACTTATTGGTCACTTCTCCAAAACACAAAATCTGTTGCATTGTTTTATCACCACACGCTCGAAAATAATTCACTCGAGGGGACTTCGAACCACTTCACAGTCGCGTTTAACGAATCAATTCCACGCATTTGCAAAACACCACCATCGAGTCAAACCGAACACATCTTAATTACCCCGGATCGAACTATTTTTACACCACGAGACCGAAAAAAAAAACACACATCCGATACCTTCGAAGCATCGAACCGCTAATAAACGACGACTGATAAGCTCGAACTCGAATAACGTCACACATGAGCACATGCAAAACATAATAACGCATAAATGTGCGGTTATCCCGTCGATGGCACCTCCCGCCACAACCTCTCCTCTTCATTAACTTCTCTCTCACTCTGTTGCACGTTGCCAATAAAGAACACCAGCCAGGCCACGTCATTCGGCCAAATGAATAGTGAAAAAAAAAACACAAGAGTAAAACAAAACACCACGTAGTCGTTCAATTGGTAATAACCACGCGAGAAGAAGGCGGTGTATCATCTTCGTATAGTTAAAAAGAGATGCAGAGATGCATCTCGAACAACTTTTTTTTTTATCGCCAGCAGCGCCGCTGCATCTTACCCATGTGATAAAAAAAACCAACCCATAAAGAAACATGTTCCATCGATCACCTTCTTCAACTATATACGAAGAAGAGATCACAGAATGAGAATTTCGATTTCGTTATTTTCCTAATTCATTTAAATATTTCTAATTTGTCCCCCTTTTCGAATTGGCTGTTCTATTGCTGTTTATGTAATTTTCAAGTCACGTTTTACCAAACGATTGAAGATGCTTCTACGTGTAATCGACTAACTAGGTACCTCAGCAATATGTATTTTACATGTTATTATTCACGTGTCAAGTGTCACGTGTGCAACGTGAACAACTCGACCATGATTTATACCTGATAAACACTTTTACCTAAATTCGGATTCGAATTCGGAGGTTGTATGGTAATTGCTTCGATTGCTTGCTTTTTTGTTGAACCGATTGTGTGAGAAAACGAATAGGAAAATCTTCGGTTTCCATTTTTCAATGTGTGGAGTGATCTTCAGTGTTTTTTATTACCAGAAGAAGACGAATGGTAATTACCGAATTTCCAAACGTTCGAAATATTGTACGTGAACAGAATTATGATTTGTTTTCGAAGGAGGTCTCTCGTATATGACATGACGACCAAGATTATTCGAAGAAGCGAACGGTACATTGTATACTGAATAATTAGATAGGAAATTAATGTGGTATTAGTAAGGTTTAAAGTAGTGTAGAATATCGTTGGGAATTTTAATACGTAGAATGACAAATTTATCGGCGGAATTCCGAATTCGCGTCGTACAGAATTAGGTTGTGATTGCTGACTCATTCGGTGCACAGATAAGAGAGTTCAGAGTAGTCCATGTTTCTAGGAATACCTACGTTCAAAAATTATCTGCAGTTTAAAGTGCGGTATCGAAAAATATTTGCAGTAGAATGTTTTGAAATTATGCAATCAATTTTATCGCAGAAAAATTAGGTAATATTTCGAATTTAGATATTCCCAAAAGCATTTCAATATTTTGAATACCGAGTGTAGGTACATTTCTTAAGTGAAGGGGAAGGGAGACTGGGGCAAATTATGAGTATGAAAATGAAAATATCAAAATATCATATATTTAATGAAAGTATTAATTAACAGCATTTAGGGCCATTTTTTGACTTTTTTTTTCAGCCTTTCAATTTCATTTGTGAAAATATTTAATTGCTTCGTAAATTTTCATAAATCAGCAAAATAAGTTTTTTTTTAGCAAATTCGATTTCTTTTTGTTCAATTTTTGGGTTAATTCCTTTTGAGAATTTTTTTTTGAATTTTAATTTTTGTCAAATTTTTTTAGATAGGTATTTTAATACGTCTTGTTTTCTGGAGTTGATGTTTTTGCTACGAGTAATGTTGTCTATCTGGAGGAGGGAGATGAACTAAATTTTACTCAATATTGTTTACCTACTTTGAATATTTTCGATTGAGATAATTGCACAGTCGAATTTTTGGTCAAAAAATTCAATAGGTACTTCTACAAATAAAATTTGTAGATTCAATCCTGTTTTGAAACATGGTTCAAAAATTTGATACGACTGGAATGCTTAAAATTTGAAATCAAAGTGAACAAAGAATCAAAACATGAATTTTATGACAATTTCGATTATTTGAAAAAAACGTCTGAAGTTGTGAAAAAAGGTTTTCGTTAATTTTTTCTCAATTTCATTGATTATTCTAAGGATTTGCATGTATGTGATGATTTTATAATTTTTATTGCGGTTTTAAAAGCATCATGAAGAAAGCTAAAGGCTGGCAAACTTTTTTTTTGAAAAACTCAACATGTGAAAGTACTTAGTTTAAATTTTGAAAAAACGTTGAAAATTTCCAATTTTCGATAAAACTATTTTTGTTTAGACGTTTTAATTCCGATATTCTGAATTCGATTTTTTTTTTGCTGTTTACTTTTTTTGGCTAAATTTTACTTGTCTTTTGCATACCTTGGAGTATTTTAGATTAGTACGATTGTCAATTGAAATTTTTCTCAAAAAATTCAATTTTTCAGGAATTTTAATTGAATTGATTTATCTGATGCTGTTTTGAAAACTGGTCGATAATCTGATATGATTGAGATGTTTGAAAAATTGAAGTCAAATTGAACAAAAAGTCAAAAAGTAAACTGTATGACATTTCTGATGACTCAATCAAAAGCTCTGAAATCGTGAAAATGTTTTTCTCAATTTTATTGATTAGTCTAACAAATCATTAATACAATAACGATCGACGATCACGATTTTATGATAATTATTAGTTGTAGTTTCGAATGCAGCAAGAAAAATGAAGACTTTTGCAACCCTTTTTTTCTTTTTAAAACTCAAAGTTTCCAAATCAGATCAAATTTCGTCAAACGTTGAAAACTTTCATCAAAATCATCAAAAATATCGTAAAAATTGTTGAAAAAAAACGAAAGTTGTTAAAATTGACATAAAAAAAGTCTTCGCCACAATCTTTACGATATTTTTGATAATTTTGATGAAAGTTTTCAATGTTTTAACAAAATTTGATCTAATTTTGAAACTTCGAGTTTGAAAAAAAGGGTTGCAAAAGTCTTCTCTTCATGTTTCTTCCTGCATTTCAAACCTCAACCAATATCATAAAATCATGATCATCGATCATTATTGTAAGACGTGATATTTGAAATTTTCTTAAAGTTTTCAGAGTCCAAAAAGTCACTTGAATTCTGAAAAATTTTCCAAGTCCAAAAAAATCTGACAAAATATCTAAAAGTCAGCGTAACGGTTTTCGTGAGTGAAATTCGGAATAGAATTTCGTTGAAAAATTTTCCAACACCAATTTCAACTTCTAAGCACAAAAAGTCCCTAGAAATCTGAAAATTTTTCCAAATTCAAAAAAGTCTGACAAAATGTCTAAAAATCAGCGTTATAGGTAAAAAGTAGTCTGATTCGAACTTTCTTGAAATTTTTAAGCCCATGAAATTTTCCAAATCCAAAAATTCATTTGAATTCTTAGAAATTTCCCAAGTCCGGAAAAGTCTGACTAAATGTCTAAAAGTCATCTTCAGGGAATTTCGTCAGGTTTTTCGCGGAATTACCCATATTAACATAGATATCCTATGCTAATAGATAAAAACATCGTATAAGTGACCAAAAAATCATAAAAATCGTTGAAAATGCTGTTTCAATCGCTTTATTTTTTATAAAAATCAGTAACAAATTCGTAATAACGAACGCAAAATCATTAAAGTCACCTGAAATGTAATTAAAATTGTTGAAATTGAAATTTCTTAAAAAGTTTTCAAAAGTATCGTAAAAATGATTCTAAAATGGTGAAAATTGTTGAAATTGTCATAAGAATGGGTGAAAAAAATCATAGAAATCGTCAAAAATATCGTTGAAAAATTTGTTTTTTTCTGAAATTGCAATTTTTCCAAAATTTTTACTCTTGCTTCGCTTAAGCAGTATTTTTTTTTCAAAAAAGCCTTATTTCCTAATCCTCTTACATTTCAATTTTCTACCTTTTTATGGCTTTTGTAATGAAATTTCGCTGAATTTTGATCAAATTTACAATACATACCTACCCACCTACGAATATGCAGGTACGAGTACATACGTTTTGCTACAAAATTTCACTTACGTACCTACGAGCAATGCATCGTAATTCGGCCATCAACAAGTGTACCACTTCGTACACCTTTCATCGGCTAAAGAAGCGCATTAATCTTGATAAATGATCATAACTCACGCAACGTTCTCGCGCACGTATGCTATCATCTTTTTTTCTCCTCTAACACACAGCTCACCGCTAAAAATACACTCGCCTCGAGTCGCTGCTCGTGCAATTAATTCGATAAACATGATCAATTACTCGGACTATGTTTTTCACTTCCCCTTTTAATACTCGCTTATACTACACTTCATCACTGTCGTTTCGATTAGCTCGTCTCGTATGCGAGTATTTTTATTTTCCACTCGACCTCGAGTCGTCTTTAATCTGGCGGGCAAAATACTTCGCTGAAAACCGAATATTCAAAGGAATCGGAATCAACACACGAAGAAAGCGAATCAACGTATACGGAAGGTTAACGAAGGCGTAACAGCGTGACGAAAATTTAAATTACCCGGAAACCCCCATCCTTCGTAGACGTTGTCCGAATTTTAGTATAAATCGTTCCCCGTTATCAGCTGATGGCTTGCTATATGTACATACGAACTCGATTCGGCGATGACTCGTGTTTCTGTGCAATACGAATTTTTGGAAGGGACAATTTGCCCAGTTGGCCGCTGCTTTGTAAAGTTGCCAAAAATTTTGATTCATTTATCACGTCACCTTCGTTTCGGCTAAACGTACAGGAAAAAAGTAAGTTGCGTAATTTTCATCGTTAATTAGAAACGATTTTGAAGACATGGATGATGGCAGGCGAAAAAATAACACAGCTACACGATTCCATCTAGTGAACTTATTCGCTTTTTTAAAATGTTAAAAACAGGTTACAAAAGCGAATAAATCATACGATGCGATGGTTTTTGTATTACTTTTTTCCCTCCAAACTGGCGAATTTTTTTGCCTCGACGTGTTTCATTTTTACTGCTGCATCGACCTGACCTTCAACAGAAGCTGCCTATGGTACCTGTCTGCATAAACCATCCCGATCGTGGATATTTCTATGTACTCGTAGTTCTGCTTACGCAGCCAACCGAAAAATAGCTTATTTTCGGATACATGCTCGGTAAAATGTACCGCGTACATAAATACAATTTAATCAAAATACCGTGCAGAGTACGCCTAATTAAATTATAATCGAATTAAGGTCCTTCGTAGACCATAGTGCTCGTATAAGCTAAAAACAGACTCAGGCGGTGGCGGTGACCAAACGTTACGATGCTGCAGGCCAATCAGGGTCAGCGTGATTGTAATCAGCGAAAAATAATTCCATTTTATTCGCTGGTTGCAGTTTTAATAGACGTGTAATTATTCTATTCAGAGAACGTCTGATGAAGGGTTTATGAAAAAATGCCGAGACTGCGTTGTTACCAAGTATGATTGAAATGTGTGGGAAATATTTCATAAACGAAGCATCCAGACAGCTTGATAAGATAGAAATGTCTCATAGTTGAAATACGAGCGTGCAAAACGTTTGCAAAAATTTGTCATCATTGTTTAAAGAATTCGATGAGTAAGAGTAGAACTCGAGAAAAATCAGCAAAAAATGAATAAGCTTGTTATGCAGCAGAAGTATTGTAGATATTTTGCGTTCTGACCATTTTTACAATTTCTTCTTCCCCTTCTCCAGCCAGGTGTGGATTTTTCATTAAGTATATGACATTTTATTGACAACGTGTGAGTAATATTTTTGAACACGTCAAATTCATGATTTTTTCATGACATCTTTTTAATGAAGTTTTCTAGTCTTTGGCATAAAGATTATAGGGCTTTTACGCTTGTGCGGGTTGCATACTTTTTGCCGTTCGGTTTGGCCCTTTTTTATCAATTTTTTTTATTTTTTCAAAACAACTTGAGAAAGAAGTAATTTTGGAAATCCATCATAATAACTCGTTTGAAAGAAGATTAAGTAAGCTTTCTAATGATGTAATTATACTTTTTGTTTTTGTGCAAGTTTATAAATTGTCCTATTTTCTCAAAATCAAATG
>FIZU01009323.1:0-10304 GCA_900064475.1 Pseudococcus longispinus
AAAAATTACGATTCGAATTTTAATCGAATTTTCTCACATTGTTTCAGTCGTTATCAGATTCAGTGATCAAACAGCGGATTAACGAGCTGTGGCATCATCGTTATAGTTGAAAGTGAACGTGGAAATACCTACGTAATTCTACCTATAGGTACCTAACAAACTGACCTTCTGAAAGTACGGATTCATTAGACCATGAAAATAAAGGTCACCAGGATGAAAATACTCGTAAATTAAAAATTTTCCTGCAAAAATTAACAACGTGCAAATTTGAGCAGATTTCGACCACGAAAAAATTTATCAGCCCTTTGCTCTTTTTTGATATTTTAAATCGGTCTCAAATAACTCGATGGTTTTAAAAATGGGGGAAAAACTTTGATTGCAGAAATCTCAAAAACTAATCTTCTTAGAAAAAACTATCAACTGTCAGAAAATAAAAAGAATTTTAAGTTCTACAATTTTCATCCCTTTAATTTTTTTCCTAACACCCTTAGCTTGGCCAAAAAATCCATATTTATGGAAAATTTAGGTTGAAAAGAATTTCAACTATGGGAATTGCATTTGAAGTTACGAGTATTTTATTCGCAAAAAAATCACATGTAAAGATATGTAAGTATTTTGCCTTTGGATCTTTTTTTTTTTTTTTTTTTTTTTTTTTTAAAAAAAATTGGTACGGCTATTATTAGGTACCTACTGAAAATATTATTTTTGGGAAAATGACATGAATGGTGGAATTGGAAAATTATTCATAATTGAAAAAACTCTACAGGGTGTTCCGAGAGTTGTCTGCCATACGCGAGATTTGGATACAACAGGGTACCTAACTACCTACAAATTTAATCAAAATCAATTTTAAATCATTGAAATGGGTAGTCCGTGAAAAATTGAACAAATTTTCGTATCATGCATTTTGCCTACTTCAAAATTGAAGGGGGCCCAAGGGTGCCAAAAAATGACTTGAATGAAAAAATGTTTGAAAAAAATTTAATCGCAGGATCAAATGATGAACAATTTTTGTTTCGTTCATTTTTTGCCTGAAATCAAAATTGAAGGAGCTGTAACAGTCCAAGTACCTTGAGTTGAAGAAATTAAAAAGAGCTGGTATAGCGGGGTAAGCATGGTGTTTTGACCCCCGGCACCGATTTTGACGAAACCTATGCCAAAAGGTCAACCACGATGAGAAAAAATTTTAATAAAAATTTTGGACCCCCAGCGCAATTATTTTGAGGGGGAGGGGCCAAAATGTGTTTTTTAGTTTTAATTTTCTAGTTTTTCGCCGAATGCAGATAGAAATGTCGCGTTTTCTCTAATGGATTCTAGGGGGTCAGAGAAACCCAACAAATGTTTTTCAAAATTTTCGGGTCATTTTCCACCGAGTTATGGCTTTTTAAAAACTTTGAGCCGCCATTTTGTAAAAAAGTTTTAGAGGTACAGTCGCCGTTTTTTTTTCAGAAAATGTATTATTTAGTCATAATTCTACCACATTAATTTCAAAATCTTGCAGTTGGTGCAACATTGTCAAAATAAATGAAAACTGACCACCCGTCGCATCAAGTGGGAGCGGATATGTCATGTTTTCCACGGCGCTCTCGTGGGAAATACAGTGTTCGCGAGCGCTACGCTTTACAGTGAGAATGGAAAATAATGTAGGCAGAAAAAATTCAAAAATGTGGCTATAATGACTTTCAACGGTGCTGAATTCATTTTTGAAGTTATTTTTACTGAAAACCCCAAGGGGCGTTGGGCGGGCCGGGGGGGAGTTCGAAAATTTCAAAATGTTCATGTGAGGTATCAAAAGCCATGGGTTATCAACTACTTTAATTTTTTTTTGACGTTATTGTTACTGAAACCACCAAAGGATGAAGGGAGGGAGGAAGAGGGGGAACTCTAAATGTTCAAAATTTCTGTATTTTGGAATAATTGTAAACAGATGCGTTTTTCAATCACCTTTTTGAGACCAGAACGAAATTTCTAACTCAATTAGCCTTGGCGTAATCGTGCTGTTTACAATTCAACAGCAACTTGTGGGTAATTGTAAACACATCTGAAATGTATTCCACAGCACTCATTGAGTATATTGGAGGGGAGGGAGGGGAGGAATTCAATCTATATTTTTATACTAACCAACAACTTTTCTTTGAAAATTTTTTCAATTGGACCCTCCCCAATTTTGAATTTCAAGTATCTACGTTGTATTAATCATGATTGGAGGGGAGAGGGGGGATCCAATCAGAATGTTTGTAATAATTATATTTATTTCTCGTATCTCCATCTACAAATTTTGTTTGAAAATTTTTTTATTTGGACCTCTCCCTCCCTCAATTTTGAATATCATCAGTACCTATCTATGGGTGATATCAAGCGAAATTGGAGAGGAAAGAGGGGCCCAATCGAAATTTTTGTAATAACCAAAATTATTTCTAGAGTCTCAATCTACAACTTTTGTTTGAAAAATTTTTCAATTAGACCACTCCCTCCCCCAATTTTGAATATCAAGCATTTTTATATGGTATCGGGCGAAATTGGAGGAGAGAGAGGGTCCCAATCGAAATTTTTATTATAACCAAAATTATTTCTAGGACCTAAACCTATAACTTTTATTTGAAAAATTTTCTCATCAGACTCCTATTTTACCTCCAATTTTTATATCAACTTCTGTTTTCAATTACGCCGAATACGTAAGATATCTCGGGGTAATTGTAAACACCTTCCGGTTACTATCGTAACAATTCTTTTCTATCATTAAATCTCGATTTTGTCATTAGAAACAGCGTTTTATCAAAACCTCTACACATCGAATCCAGAAATCACAAATTTGAAACATGTTTCATGTTTTCAGCTACACCGCGTGTTCTATCCAGGCAATTCTCACCAAATCATAATATGATGTTGCCTAATCATCATGCTTCAGATTCATTCAAATACGACTTTTATAGCTCAATTTGAGAATGAGATATTCGCTTTGTTTGCAATTACTCCAAATCACCTTATAGTGCAGAGGTTTTTTAAAAATAATGTCCTATTTGGCTTCAGGTAAAGAATTACAATTTTAATACAGACAAATTCTTGTTAAATTTCGTCAAGAGCATTTGTGTTATTCGAAACTTTGTATCACATTTCATTGCAGAAAATTCAATTTTTGGTCAAAAATACAATTTCTTTAAAATGAAAAATGAAGTAAAAGGAAAAAAAAATATCTACGTAGTTTCAAAAATTTATTTAGATACAACTGTATCAAAAATTTTCACATTAATACCATTTCACGGTTCTTTCTCCATCCAAATTTTTTTCCAAAAATCGAATAGGTAGGTACCTACTCGTTTTTTTCTCAAGAAGTTGAAAATTTTTATCAACAAAATTTGTTTTGATTCATTTTCAAATTGTCCCAAAAAAATTATGATTCAAAAAATGCTCGAATTTTCGATAAAAGTACCTATTTGTACTTACCTAATTAAAAATTAATTTCTGTAATGGACAGAAGTAGAAATTAATTTTAATCTGTTTAAGGCAAAATTCAATTTTTGAAAAATAATTAGTATTTATTCTCTCTTCGAGGAAAATTTTTCATCAAGTGCCTATTTTTTAAAGAAGGATGGCGGGGGGGGGGGAGTTGAACCATTGAATTCTCGAAGCATTGAAGAATTCGCTTCACCAAAAAAATATACAGGTATGTAAATCTTACCTTGGCTCACGTCCGGATTTTCTTTTCTACATTCTTCTACAGCTTTCTTTCTATTGTCTTTCAGCTTTTGGATCTCTTCCGGACTAGACTAAATAAGTACGAAACCAGTTGTCAAATCCTACATCAATTTACTGTATACAATAGGTTCTCAACGTCGATCAGGTATATACTTACTAAGACTGTAACTGCTAAGCAAGCAAAAATTAATATCCACGAAAAAGCCTTCATTTTTACGTTTATAGGTAAATTTTTATAAATCTTTCAAGTTGGAAAAATAATTCGAAACTAATACACTCGAGTAAATTTTGTCTCCTTAGATAACTTCGGGATCACTTAATGACTGCAAAAAAATTACGTGGTTTGAAAAATTGCGTATAAAGTAAATTATAAATTTCATCCAACATGTCGAAATTTTTCTATATTGGTGGAATAAAAAAATGCGAGGGAAGGTGGAAAGATGAATATAAGGTAGGTATTGTTTGGCATTAAGTGATTGCTTGGATTTAATGGCTGTTATTATATTTAACGGAACAACAAGAATTAACATTTTTAAATTAATGATATTTGGCGCTCGTATTAGATACACGTATATGGTACCTTAAAATTATGATACAACGACGATGGAAAAAACCATTTTGCAAAAAAATATCTAAAATAGGTACTGTCTTTTTTACTCTTGATGAGTATCTATTTAGGTAGGTACTTCAAATTATTTGAAAACTAATCATTTTTCAAAAAAAAAGAAGTAAAATGAGCTATGGATGTAACAAAGTAATACGTAGGTATCATAAAGTTTAAGACTGCGTCATCGTCATGGTCATCTATCATCGAAGAATCAAAATCCAACGATAAGAAATCAATGAAATTGTTTTTTTGCTTACGTAAATAAATTTTTGAATATTTTTGTATTCACTTACACACGTAGTTAGGTAGGTACTCGACGTATTCGTAAATGTAAATCAACACCTAAGTACGTACCATAAATTAACATACATACCTAATTTTACTCAAATGTATGCGAAAAATTTGCATTCATAAAATGACGTTTTAATCACTAAAAATAACAAAAAAGTAGGTAACTCGAGTTCTAAATTTTATTTTATTTTCCCCCTTGGAAACAATGAATATTTAGTTGGAAAATATGAAAATGGCGAATAAAAATTATTAAATCTGATTTGAAGAACTATCACGATGATCGTGTTTCTGAAACAGACAAAAAAAACATGAAATTGATGGTTAACGATCGTTTTGTGGCTTAAAATAGATGTTGTGCGTGTAGATGGCGCGATAAACTTTTAATGAGTATAATTACGTATAATTTACTCACATCGCGGAAAAAATCTATTACACAGCCTCTCATTGCTTTCGCACCGCCGCATTTTTCTTTATTTGCATAAGCATTTGCAACTGGAAAAAACGTAGATTTAATTAATCACTCGAGTAGGTATCAATATCTGCGTATTGGTTTTTTTTTTAATGATAGACAGATATGTAAATTAAACAAGGAAATAAAATTTTTTCGTTCGTTCGAGTTCGAATGTTGAGGAATTCTTTTCAATTTCAATATGAACAGTTTTTCTCAAAAATATTCACTGAATAATGTACGAAGTAGAATTTCACACAATTTTGTCCATTCCTTCAAGTAGGTAGGTACCTAATTTTTCCAAAAATTGATGTTGAAAGTCTGGAAAATTTTGAAAGAAGATTTTCAGAACGAATTTCCACTGTAAATTGAAAATTTTCTTATAATCACTTCATTTTTTTAATAAAGTATAAAAATTTTCAATTTTAGACCATTTGAGGTCCTGAAATATCTGAATTACAAACTCAAAACTTTCATTTATTTATTTTTTATTGCAATTACTAGGCGGCTGGACCATCCCTTAGCTGCTGTTACATACGAACCGATTTTTCTTTGATTATAAAAATATTTCAGCAAAAATGATAAAATTTGAGGGAAAAAAGAAACTAAACCTTTTTGGAAAAATATTGGTACGTACAGACGGACCTTGTCTGGCAAAATGTCTAAAAGTTATTTTAGCCTTTTTTAAAAATGTCATAAAAAATATTAGCATTACATATCTACGGATTCAAAATTTTTATAAATTTCGTAAAGTCCGACAAAATGTCTAAAATTCGAAAATGTCAGCGTTACAGACTGGCAGATAGACCGACACGTCAAATTTCTTAAAGCCTGGCATTAAACCAAAATTATGGTTTTGGTCGAAAAATGTTGTTTTTTGTCAGAATTGCCATTTTTTGTAAAAATTGTCATTTCGAGGTAAAAACTGTAATTTTTTGGTCAAAATTATCACTTCATAGACAAAAACTGTCATTTTAGGTCAAAATTGTCATTTTTTGTCAAAATTGACATTTTTGGTCAAAATTGACATTTTTTGTAAAAATTGTCATTTTGAGGTAAAAACTGTTATTCTTGGTCAAAATTGTTATTTTAAGGTAAAAACTGTCATTTTTGGTCAAAATTGTCATTTTTGGTTATAATTGTCATTTTTTGTAAAAATTGTCATTTCGAGGGAAAAGCTCATTTATGGTCAAAATTTCCATTTTTTGTTAAAATTGTCCTTTTGAGGTTAAAAACTGTCATTTTCGGTCAAAATTGTCATTTTTTGGTTCGATAGGCATTTTTTAAAAATTTCGTCAAGAAAAATATTACGGGTGCACACTCAAAATTCTTATAGTTTCAAAAAGCTTGACAAAACGCAGACAGACAGACACGTCATGGATTTCTTTGGCCAAAAGTCTAACAGTTACCTTATGTCTGAAAGTAATTTTAGGATTTTTTAAAAATATTATCAACATAAAGTCTGACAAAGTGTCTAAAAGTCACAGAAAAGTCGTGGATTTTATATTATGGATAAAAGAATTGGAGAAAATAAAATTGAAAGTTTTACATTTCATTGCATCTCTTTCTTTTTTGAGGGTGAAGAATTGAATGCAATTTTTTTTCAATTTGTTGCAAATCGTTACACAGGTAAATAAAAGTAGATACGAGTATTTGGGTAGGTTAATATTTCAAATTGAAATACTTTTCTCCTTGAATGCCTCAACATAGGCAGATTTTCTCACGACAACTCCAAAAAAACGTTTTCATTGAAAAAATAATTCATTATCAAAATGTCCATAAAGGATTTTTGGGGGGGGGGGGTGGTGCAAATATTCAACATCTTATAAACTTCGTTTTTCTGGAAATATTTCACTGTGCCTACCTTGTGGTTCACATTGACTGAATAATTGCTCCGCTTTATTCAATTCTTTTTGGTCCTCTCCGAATCTGACTTTAATGGACTTTATGAATCCGTCGTGATCTAATTTGCCATCTTTGAACTGTTCGATTAAGCAGAAGAATAGAATTAGAACACAACACCTCCATAAATTTTAGTTTAATGAGCACAGAAAAAAGTACATAATTTTAATGAAATACTTGATTAATAATTGATCACTAACAGTAAATAATTTTAAAACGTACCAATCCTAATTTATTGCAGAGGCAGTCCAAAAAACACTGAAAATGAAATCGTAATTTAAAATATTTAATGCATCATGTCATTGTACGGTTGATTGAAATTTAGAAAAAAAAAACCAACTCAACTCACACTTTGGGCTTCATTCGTTGGCAATTCTTTTCTGTACATTATGTTATAATCATCTAAGTACAAAAATAATTTTACTCAGAAAATTAGATGTAGGTCTACCCAAGTTTCTAAATGTACTTATAATGAAAAAAAAAAGTGATTAAGGAAATGACAGGGCCTAAATTATACCCTTGGTCAATATTGAAAATAATTAATTTTATTGCACTCACCTTTGCTAACGTTCAATTCTTTTTGACATTTTTCTGCAGCTTCAACCCGTTCTTTTCGGGCTGTTTCTAAATCACCCTACACACATCAATTAAGCATTATGAAAAATATCACAGATTAAGATTTTTTCAAGTTGAAAAAATAAACAATTACCACAACTGAACTAATCAAACAAATGAAAATTGGAAACAAAATCAAATTCGTCATTATTCTATTTGAATTTAGTAGCGATGGTGCCCAAATGAAATACGTAGGTACTTGATTTGATTGTAATATTGTCAAAATTCAGACTGTTTTCATTATTGAGTTAAATTATGTAATTACATTATACGTCTGAAGGAGAAATAAAATGAACTTCTTATCATTAAACACGAAGAAATGAATTATATCAAGTGGTGTAAAAAATGTTCACCTCATTAAAGAACAGACAAAAAATAAACTGTTTCACCTAATTATGAGTTAAATTTTCTGCAACGGTTTGACGACTTCTTTTTTATTTTATTTTCATGTTTTTTCACCCCTGTCACATCCGAATATTTTTTCTACGTTTTCCTTAAAACTTAGATAAAATTCACTTTTTAACCACTGATGGGAGGGAGTAGTTACGTCGAATAAAATCGTTTGCGATAAGAGTAGAAGAATTATTTTTTCCAAAAATTCACTCAATAATTCAAACTTACTTCAAAATCTACGTAGGCCATTAAAATAAAAATTTAATTGGATTAATTTGCTCGATGAACGCCTCAACATAGGCAACCTCTTCAATATAAATTGTAAAAAATCTCTGCATGTAAAACAAAATGATCTCGACTTAATTTTGACATATTTCAAAATTAACGAAAAACGTGTTGATCTGAAACACACTAATTGATGGCCCTTTATTTTTTATTTTTAATTACCATTGACCATTCGACAAAGCTATGCTGCAAAATTCAATTCCTGTAAGGTCCAATAAAAAATCGGATTAAATGTACCTATCTAACACTTTCATTAACAATTGTGCGTAGTGTTTAAGTGCTACAGAAAATACAAATCGATATATTCGTATGTACAAAAATGCAAATTAACCCAAATTATTTCATTTATGTTACAAACTTAATTACTCTTCAATCTTATCAACACATTCTGTAAGTAATTGAAATCCGATTCGATATTTGGTGCATTTTGTCGGTGCAGAGTTCGAAAGCTTATGATTAGCTATAAAAAAAATCAAATCAACGAAATTAAACGAGTTTTCTTCGAAATAGGAAAAAATCAATTTTGAAATATACGTAAGTCTTACTTTCGGGTAGACATTTGTTTAATTTTTTTTTCAAACCATCAATAATCGTAGTATTGTTTCCTGAGAGGATTCTTATTCCTGATATCCAACCATCTTCGATCATTTCACCTTTTTCATTGAACTAAATGAATTGAACTTGTGTTATTTCATATGCACATAGGTATGGTACGTGGTGTTTCTAGGTAGAAATAACGCCTTCCTTCCAGTAGCTATGCAACATATACTAATTCTGTGTAGATATGTTTGCCTAATTTTTGAACTGCACAAGTTCGTGAAAAGATTTCACTTATCAATTTTATAAATTCAAGAAAAATCATGTAACAGAGTACACAATCTACGATTTATTTTCAAGTTTTGCCAAAATTGTAAAAAAAAAATCCTTCATTGTAATACTTGGAGTGTTAGTTCCCTATCTCCATTCTTAATGCTGTTTTTGAAAAAATTTTCATACAAAAGTTGAAGATTGAAATACTAGGAATAATTTTAGTTACTACAAAAATTTCGATTGAATCCCTCCCTTCTCTTCAATTTTGTATAATACGTATGAAGATCACTTTTGAATTTTTATTCTCTATAGGTACAGTACAGCCAAAAGTGGAAAAATAGGTTCTTTAAATAGTCAAATCTATTGTAGTTTGACCAGATAATTTGATAAAACAATGAGCAGATAATTGGGTTGTCACTTTTTTTAGGCTCTTTTTGAAGGGCCATTTCTTTTTCAAAAAATCTCTCTATCTTTATATCTAAAGCCCCAATTGAAAAATTTTTCAAACAAAAGTTATAGATTAAAGTCTTTGAAATAATTTTGGTTATCACAAAAATTTTGATTGGACCCTTCCCTTCTCTCCTATTTTGCATAATACGTATGTAAATCACTAAATGATTTTCATAGGTATGTGTACTATTATGTAACATTGAAGATGAAGGAGAGGTCAAATCAAAATTTTTGTAATAACCAAAATTATTTCAAAAACCTCAATCTATAACTTTTGTTTGAAAAATTTTTCAAAAGCGTCTTTTAAAACGAAGATAGGAGACTTTCAAGAAAAAGGTGTGGTCCTCCCCGTATACAAAAAAATTATAATAATCACGATTAAAAAAACACTAATAATGATTAATAGTATTTTCGAATTAATAATTACTAGTAGAACTACTAATCACTAACAGTGGCGTTTCTGGAGGGGAAAATGTAGGGAAGTCACTTCTGATACCTAGATATAGTCTAGTCTATACGTACTAGGTACCTACATGAAAACTGAGGTACCACCATACCAGTTTTCTTTGAAGTGGAAGCATATAATGCTTACATAAAAATACAGTACACATATAACTAACCAGGTAAAGTGACCCAAAATACACATTTTTTATTCGTTTCAAAAATATAAATCAAAAAAATCATTTTTCAATGCCCTGTAAGTACAATATACAATAACACGTTGTTTAACCACAATTTAATAAATTAAAATTGTAATTTTTCCTCTGAGAAAATCCGTGTTTTTAAGCAAACCACGTCATTTTTCGG